>LBNU01012335.1:69777-80826 GCA_014162995.1 Artemisia annua
TATCCAATCACACTTTCCAAACTTCAATAACGCGAGGCCGACTACGGCTCTCGTACTAATCCTATCTCCGTCATACTAAAAGTTCACAACCTTATAACTCCATATATTCATAACCAAGCTTCCATGTCAACAATACATCACAACAAACGTTAGTTCACAATAAACCATATATATATATGCAAGTAACATTTAATTCACCATATTAACACATCGTCAAAAATCATTTTTACCAACTAACTCACTTAAGTATATATATATATATATTCCGTCAATGTCTACGTTAATAATATTTCGATAATTAGCAACAATATTCATTTTAACTTCAACCTTTTTACTTATACCACGCTACCAAACCTTCACGTAACCGTTTAACTTCAAAACAATTATTAAACACATATTACCGAGACCAAGGGTCTCGGCTCAATATCTACTCGAGCCACGACTAGTATGCCGAGACCAAGAGGGTCTCGGCTTGGCTTTCTTGGCGAGGCCGAGCCACACCAACGAGCCACACGCGTTCCAAGGGGGTCGCGGCTAGGACTCGAGCAACCATAACCTCAAATACACTTCACAAATCAATTCCAACATACCAAATCTATCAAACCTTAATCTAAACATTCACCATAACATCAAATATCAAAAGGAAACTCAAGAAATCATCAAACTCGTGGGTTTGACCCACGGTTTGACCACGACCGAGCTCAAAACCGACCCAAACATCATCAATTCGATACCAAACGTGACCAAGGTGTTTAAAAACATAAAACCCATTAACTTTTATAACCCAAATCAAGAAAACCTTCGGGTTTGACCCGTCAAAAGTCAACCCAACGAATAAAAATTCGTTTCCTTACCTTTACACACGTAGATCTATAAAAGTGGTGGTGGAAAATGATGGTGGTGGTGTTTATACGCGGTGGTGAGATTCGAATGAGGTCTTGGGGTGGTTTTCTTGGCGCGTGGGTAGTACCAAACGAATGAGTAGGTGTTTTTGGGTGTGGGTGTGGTGGCGGTGTGGTTGTAGAGGTGGCGGTGGTGGCGGCGTGAGGGTGGGCGGCGGCGGGTGCAAGAGGGAGAGAGAGATAGGTGATGATGAAGATGATAAATGAATAATAATAATAGGGTTAGGGTTTTTAGTTTAGGAAGTTTGGGTATTTGACGAAAATGGTCCCTCTAGTTCTAAACTTTATAAACTAGTGTAAATGGGATACCCAAAACTTTTATTTTTCTTACATCTCTCCCGACACTTATTTTATAAGGTTTATAAAAATATCGGTCGCCACGCCAAGTCGTTTAATAACCACCGTTCATATTTAAAAACAATTCCTCGTAAATTAAATAGTTCGTTTAGTGAATAAAATCACTTCAAAACGTTTACCACTCACGGCTCATAAAACTAAATCAAAAACTCGAAATCACCGTAACCGTTATTTTTAAAATACGCATCACGTTAGAGTTCCTAGTGCCAAGTCATATAGTGCCTACACGAAGTACTTATTTAGCCTAATTAATACGTAACAAAATGTACGTTTTCTCATAAATTCCAAACTTTTCACGCAATTCTCTCAAAACTCAAGGGATTATCGATACTCTATTTTTCACATTTATAAAAACATAATGCGGTGAATTTAGAAAAGGTCCCAAAATTACCGGTTGTCACAAAAACGGACAAAAAAAGTCTGAAAACGGACGAAAAACGTATAAAAACGGATGAAAACGGACGAAAACGTATGAAAACAGACGAAAAAGTAAAAAAAATCGGATGAAAATGTGTGAAAACGGACGAAAACATATGAAAACGGACAAAAACATATGAAAACGGAATAACACGTATAAAAACGGACGAAAATGTATGAAAACAGACAAAAACGTCTGAAAACGGACGAAAACGTATAAAAACGTATGAAAACGTACAAAAACTTATAAAAACGGGCGAAAACGTCTAAAACATATGAAAACAGACGAAAAAGTAAAAAAATCGGATGAAAATGTGTGAAAACGGACGAAAACATATGAAAACGGACAAAAACATATGAAAACGGAAGAACACGTATAAAAACGGACGAAAACGTAAAAAATGGACGAAAATGTATGAAAACAGACAAAAACGCCTGAAAACGGACGAAAACGTATAAAAACGTATGAAAACAGACAAAAACTTATAAAAACGGCCGAAAACGTCTAAAAACAGAAGAGAATGTATAAAAACTGACGAAAATGTTTGAAAACAGACGAAAACGTCTAAAAACGTAAAAAAACAGACAAAAATGTATAAAAATGGACGAAAACGGGCAAAAATGTAAAAAAGCGGGCGAAAACGTATGAAAACGGACGAAAACATATGAAAACGAGCGAAAGCATATAAAAATGGCTGAAAATGTATAAAAATGTAAGAAAGCTGACGAAAGCATATAAAAACAGACGAAAAAGGTAAAAAAATGTAAAAAAATCTTTCAAAACGTATAAAAAGTAAAAAAATGCTAAAAAAAGGTCCATTAATTGCAATTTGGGCAAGATTTGACACCTGTACAGATAATGAGGGAGTGGTTGGGGTGAGTTTTGAGTGAATTTACATTTTTGGACCCTCCATGTTTTTTTTTAAGCTTAAATATTGTCTTCTTAATCAAATGAAATGGATGGTCTAGATTTGTCCCTTGTTATGTAGGATTTTTTAGTATGCAAACTAAAGTGACTCTACATGTCATTAATCATCCTACTACGCGACTTTTATATACAGCTAGATAGATTAGATTAGATTGATTACATTAGATTAGACTAGACTAGATTAGATATAGAGTTTCCTAATTGAATTCCTACATTTTTATGGGCGTGTTTGTTTTGAACCTTTCGAATTTGCGGAATGCAATTATAGAAAAAACAATTATTTGGAGTGAGGGAGTTGGATTCAAAACAGTGTTCCTTTTCACGAGGGTTTCAACAAAAATGACGTATATATGTTACTTTCTTAACAAGCAATGTTTTTTTTTTTTTTTTTATTATTATTATTATTATTTTTTTTTTAACGTGCAAATAATAGCCACCATTAATTATTGGCAGAATTGCATATATATATCCTTCCCAAAGTGAATAATTGCATATATATCCTTTGTACAAGTTTTTGATGAACATAGTACAATGGTTTTTATGCATGCTTTGGATATATATGCAATTATGCATTTTCGGAATGATATATATGCAAAAACCCCTTAATTATTTTCATATTTTTAATTGTTGTTTGCTGGTTTCCAACCAGATTTCATTACTACTTTATCTTTTTTTCATAATAAAATTAGTTTTAAAACATAATCCTAATTTCTATTCCAATATACAAACCAAACAAAGCTTTTGAAATTGTCATATCTATTTCTATTCCACCTTATACCAAATCCGACACCTATTATGATTCGTTTCAACATACCAAACACCCCTTAAAGAAACAATAGGTACAATTTCACATACTTTTTAATAGGTGATTGATATTTACTATGTAACGTTTTGATAAGTTCACGACAATTTCAAGTAAATTTACATTTATACCCTCACACTTGTTTCATTTTTTTCTTCACCTCTCCCTAATCGATGAAACATATTCCATTGTGTTTTCACCGTTAGATGCATCACATGAAATAGTGCAATTGAAAGACTTTTCTTTTACGATTGATTTATTTATTATTTGATGATCTTTTGTTTCTGAAAAATAATCTAAAGAACATTCATAATGATTGGCATCAAAAGGCGTTTTTAGATTCATGGGTGCCATCAAAATTGGCTGAAAATTCATATGTTTTGGTGTTTGTTCTAAGAATACATGTAATGATTAATAAATAATAATTCATGTATGTATGAGTGTGAAAACTATATCAATAAGCTATATCTCCTTACAAGGCATCGCACGTTTAGCCATACCATTCCGCTCATGCTTCTCCTTGCGTCTTGCACTAGAAAAGAGAAATCGCTACTAAGGCTGCGTTTGTTTTTTTCTTTTCAACCTCTTAACGACTCTGAACGGGCACTGTGTCTGAATCGGTCAGACATTTACGCCGTTCAGACCGTTTGTTTTTTTTTTCGTTCAGACGCGTTTAGATGCAGTTAGATCTTAATGGTCAAGACTTGAGAGGGGTGTCTTAACGCGTCTGAATGCCTCTTGTTGACACAAAATAACCAAAATTTTTTTTTTTTTTTTCCCAGTTAAACATGAGGTTTTTTTTTTTTTTTTTTTTTTTTTTTTTTTTTTTTCGTTCAAGTATTGCGTTCAGATTCCAGATCATTTACGCAGTCAGATTCAGTATCCGACTGCGGTTCAGATTCAGATTCAGACTCCTCTTAATAAACAAACACACCGCTAAATCACTTCTTCATGAATTAAAAAGTTCTAATCACATATTGGATATTTACTGTTTGTTATTTCTACTATACACATTCGTAATCATTGAAGGAGTGGATTATGGCTCCTTCTTATTGACCGAACTGTGTTAAATTATAAGATCTTAAAATAAGGGGGGGGGGGGGGTGAAGTTCTTAGATTATTGTGAAAAAGATAGAAAAAAATCAAAATAAGATATTGATATAGGAAAACGTCTCCATTTTATTCAAATTCCTATGTTCACGTGATGCGGATAGTGTCCCAAAATGATGTCCGATAACAGTTGAAATGCCGGGACAAGGGCCAGAAGCCGAATAAGTTATAGGTTGATGGGGACCAAAGTTAATAAATACATTCAAATCGGTTTGTTAAGGAGCACTACAATTTTTTTCACTAGAGAAGGCACGTGCCTTACTGGTAGTTCAAATTATACAATACCTTGTTACTTTATAAAAACGGACTAAAAAGACCAAAAAACCTGACCTATAAATGCCATATATATGCTTTGTTTTTTGTTGTACTATGCAGGTAACGGATATGTGTATAAATAGACAAAATCAGTCAAAAACGGCAACAAACAACGGAGATTTGAAGAGCATTTAAAGCCGAGCCGGGGAGGGTTTTACAAGTTTGGATACCAACTTTGCTCAAGTTGTCAATATAAGCCCTTGAAAGTACTTTTCAAAGATTGTCAAAGTTGGTCCTTGGAGCTTATGAAATTACAAAATGGGTCCTTGTTATCTTTAAAACCTTAAACCAAAATCCTTACTACCCAGATCCACAAGATAAATAAACTCAAAACAATTAAACCCAAAAATATAACTAGCCCACTACCCTTCATTTCATACCCGGCCCAAACACCACCACCCATACCGTTTTATAATTACCCAGGGTCAAACCCCCAATTCCTAAGTCAAAATAAAATAAAAATTCCCCATAAGCCAAACGCGCCTTTTACCCTGCTTATTACTGTTCATCACCATCACCATGTTTACCCTGCCACTTCCCATTTAACCCACCTCACTTAACCCTTTCTAGAACCCTCTGGCATGTCAGGGAATGTTGTAACCAAGGGATAGCCAGCGTGGACAAAGGAAGAGATTTCATTGGAGTAGACACATCATAACAATGATCTAAGGGCTGAGAATGAATTATACATGATGTGAATGGATCCAAGGGCTATGATAGAAGGACCAGAAGCTTCACAAAACCCTAGAAGGCTCCTCAGTCTCCTATATATACCAGGCTTATCACTCACAGAAGACTCCGTTAGGAGTAGGAGTAGTGTAGTTTCTAAGGCATAAATTAGGGTTCTAGCTTTCAATTATTGTAATGTTTTCATGTTTTCATAGTGTAATTTGTCTTTATAATTAATAAAAGTTATTGTTTCTTAAATAAGTTGTTCAATCCGTTTTACTGCTTTCATAATATAAGCCCTTATTTTCCTTAAAAGCTTTTATCTTTCAGTTGTTATAAGTCTCATTAAGCTTAATTAAACTTTTCATAAGCCTTTATTCTGTTCCAATTTAGTTTAATACAAAAATCAAGAAAATCCAAAAATACTTTAAAGAAATAAAAAGTGAGGGAACATAGGCTTGTATAAGCTCTTATACCCCTTTTCTTAAGCTCACATAAGCCTGTTAATGCTTATTGTGAGTTTATATTTAGCCTCTACTATCCAGTTTCACAAAACCAGAAGGTTCAAGGTATGTCTCCTTTTATATTTTAGCTAAATTTTGCATCGTTATTATTACTAGTTTACTTTCTGTCTTTCTAGTTTAAATGTGTTCATTTCAGCTTATTTAGGCTGGTTGTAGCTTAATTTGTATGTTTTGCATACTTAGTTTAGTTTCCATTTGCTTCTGCCTTTGTTTAGTTACATATGCAAATCCGTGTTCTTGTTGTATATTGTTGAATGTCTCTGTTCAATTAGGCTTAATTATAGTTAAGTAACTGAGTATGGTCAGTAGTTTGGTTGTTGGAAGCCTTAATCCATAAAAGTTAGTGTAAACTGCCTATTAAGGGGTGTTTGGCTTAAGTAGATTCTGCGAGTTCTTGTTGTTATTTTGCTGTGATCTTTGCATCATTAGTTCACATTAGGGTAGTTATAGTCAACTAAGTCATAAAATAGGTACCTTAAACATTAAAAAGTCAAAGTTCACTTATATCCTCATTTTCGTGCTCATTTAGTGTTATTTGCATATGTAATCTTGTAGTCTGGTAGAAAGTAGTTACATTTTAGGGAAATTAAGTCACAAAATAGCTTAATATTACTTATAGGATCAGATTAGATCATTAGAAGTTGAATTTAGTCAAACTTAGGTTGCATCAAAAAGTCAAAATTAGGCTTAAATTGTTAAAGTAGCAGCTGAACTAGGGGCATTTTAGGTAACCATTAGGTTTTCACATTGCTTAATTTTGGTTTTAGGGGTTAATTCACATAGCCAACTTTAGTATATAACAAGTTCAGGGATTTCCAACAACAATTAGTAGCTTAAGTTTGATCTTGAAATCTGCCAAGTAACCTGTTCATCAAAAAAAATTCAGCAAACTATTGTAGCTTATCCCATCTGTTCTTGCCCAAATAAGTCTATTAGTTGTGCTTAAAATTTTTAGGCTTTTGCATTTTTGTGTTGGTCCTCGCTGGGTGGTCTAGCTTTGCCCCCCTTAATCTCCCAAAAATGGCTATTAGAGTGCTTATTTATAAAGCTATGAAGTAGGGTGTTTGCTGTTTTGTTGTGCAATTTGCTATTGATTATCTAGCTTACGGCCCTATCGGGCTTATTTTAGTTTTTTGAGTGAATTAGGTTGTTAAGGTCTATTACAACTATACCTGAGCTTTTGGTGCATTCTAGTGCTTATTTGGTTATAGAATAAGCACTTAATCCAACTTGCTTATTTGCCAAACTGCTTATTAGTCTAGTTTTTAGTAATTTTATTTTTCCTAGAGGTTTAGATAATATTTGTTTGGAAATTCTCCGGGTAAAAATTTCATAATTTTCCTAAGTCATTTAGTATTTATAATAAATTTAAAAATAGTTTTAAGTATTTTAAATCCCTTTTTAATTAATAATAATTCATAAAAAGTCCAAAAAATATTTTTCAGATTAAAATTATTATTAGGTATTTTAGAATTTTAAAAATTAAATTTTTATTTTCTAGTTTATTTCATAAATAAATTTGCATTTTAGTATATATTAATAGTTAAATAATTTTTAATAAATATAATAAATAAAAAGTCAAAAAAAATATTTTCTTTTTTTTTTCAAAAATTTTCTTTTGTCTTTAGAAGCGTAGGAATAACTATTTTTACGTCCGTTAACCGGATTAGTATGCTTTAATTTTCACTTTTATTTTTTTTGCCGGCACGTACGTATTTTTTAATTAGTTACGCGTTTTTATTTAGTTACTCGTTTTAGCTTTCTCATGCCTTTATTATTGTTTAATTGCGTTATTATATATTTTATATTGATTCACTTTTCCCGTAGTTATAATTCCAATCCATATCTCCTTATTTCACTATTCACTTCAAGAATCACACAAGAATCCGATTCCATTCACACTCTTCCTGGGAACACGACCCCCCAGGGGAATATCTTCACGAGTGTTTCTTCGAAATCACTACAACTAAATATATCAATCACCTAGCTTGCCCAATCCTGTCTCCGCCATGTGCTGGGGGAGATGAGAAAGAGAAATATGGTTGGGTAATTTGTGAGGGCAATAACTTAATATTAACACAAAAAATATGCCATGGATGTATCAAATTGTGGCCCCCGGAAAATATCATCTCTTTTTGTATATATAGCCAACAAACGCTACAATTTATTAAAGGACGCATTTTAGCATATCTAACAATACTTATTACTGATATATTAATCATTGAAGCAATGAAGATATTGCTAGAGGTAAACTTTGAAGGTGGTGGTTCAAGGACCGTTAAACCTAGATGAATTAACCTGTAAGTTTAAAGAAAAAAAATGAGAAAAAAAAGTTAAATACATTTAAACATAGATGGGAAGAAAGAGGGTGAAACGTTGAAAACATTAAGGGCCCGTTTGATTTAAAACCTATAATTTACTATTGTATGGATTAATACATGGCTGGCCATGAGATTTGATTTAGTAAAACAAAAACGTTGTTTGGTCTACACTAAAAGTTTACTAATTTGTAATAAACAAGTCAATTAATAAATATATCTTACTAACTGTACAACACATTGACATATACATTTATGTTAAGAGAGAGAAATCCCACTCCTTATAGTCTGGTATTGAGAATCATGCCTATTTTAAAACATAGGTTTTTTTTTTTTTTTTTTTCTTTTTTTGTTTTTAGGAGATATGAGTAACCTAATAGATATTTAATTAGCATTTCTTTTTAAATAGACCCACTATTTATATTGTTTGGGTCTATATACACAGAGGCAAAAATTATTTTATCCTCCTAATAAAGTAGCAATATATATGTAGGACCTCCCACTATGACTTTAGTGAACGAGTAAAAAAAGAAACAAAAACATTTATCAACCCCAATCTCAAATCTTTTAGTGTCTAAACCCCCATCAAATCAAGACGACCCTAAGGGGCACGTTTGTTTGTAGATTTGGGTTATGATAGGATTTGGATTTTGAATGTGGGTTTAAATAAAAATAAAAAAAGATAAAATGAATATAATATAAAGAATTATAAAATATTGAAATTAAAAGTTATGTAAATAGTGAAGTATTTTAATAATATATATTTAAGAGGAGGTGATGAATGAATTGACTGGGTCCACACTGATTTTCTAAAAAAACGCGTAAAGTTGGTACACCTCAGGATTTTTATAGATGCCCCATGTTAATTTCGGACTCATATCCTAAAGGCAAAAGGGGTGATAACGGATCTCGCAATCATAATCGTTAAGTAACTCTACCCACCTACGTTGTCTCATATTCAACTCCTTTTGATTCAAGATATGCTGCAAACTCTTATGATCCGTATACACGACGCACTTGGTGCCATATAAGTAGTGTCTCCAAATCCTAAGGGCAAACACTACGGCTCCTAACTCTAAGTCATGCGTGGTGTAATTCTTCTCGTGTTTCTTAAGCTGTCTAGAGGCATAAGCTATTACCTTCTCTCGTTGCATTAAAACTGCTCCCAAACCTTTGTGTGAAGCGTCGCAATACACGACAAAGTCTTCACTACCTTCAGGTAGGGCCAGTATAGGCGCACTACACAGCTTTTCTTTTAGCAATTGGAACGCTTCCTCCTCCTTTTCTCCCCATTCATACTTAACACCTTTTTGAGTCAACTTAGTTAGCGACTTGGCTATCTTAGAGAATCCCTCAATGAACCTCCGGTAATAACCTGCTAGACCTAAGAATTGACGAACTTCTGATGGGGTTGTTGGAGCGGTCCATTCTTTAATGGCCTCAATCTTCGAAGGATCCACGTGTACTCCTTCACTATCTATCACGTGACCCAAGAATTGCACCTTTGGAATCCAAAATTCACACTTCGAGAATTTGGCATACAGTTGCTCTTGCCTCAATAACTCCAAAATGATTCTCAAATGCTCCTCATGTTCCTCCTTACTCTTGGAGTAAATTAGGATATCGTCTATGAATACTATCACAAACTTATCCAAGTACGGCTTACACACGCGGTTCATAAGGTCCATGAATACAGCAGGCGCGTTGGTTAAACCAAACGGCATCACTTGGAACTCATAATGCCCGTAGCGTGTTCTAAACGCAGTCTTAGGGATATCTTCTTCTCGAACCCTAAGTTGGTGATATCCTGATCTCAGGTCTATCTTCGAATAGATGCTCGACCCTTGAAGCTGATCGAATAAGTCGTCGATCCTAGGCAAAGGGTATCTATTCTTAACCGTAAGCTTATTCAACTCTCGATAGTCGATACACATACGGAACGATCCGTCCTTCTTCTTCACGAATAACACCGGGGCTCCCCACGGTGACGAACTTGGACGTATAAATCCCTTCTCCGTCAACTCTGTCAATTGCTTCGACAATTCCTCCAATTCAGAAGGAGCGAGCCGATAAGGTGCGCGAGCTACAGGAGCAGCACCGGGCATCAACTCAATCTGAAACTCTACTTGTCTTTTAGGCGGAAGTCCGGGCAAGTCGTCTGGGAACACATCCGGAAAATCTCTAACTATATGCACATCCTCAATACTCTTCTCGCTCTTCTTCTCTTCTCCTTTCCTACTAGAAATTTGTGCCATAAAGAGACAACATCCTTTTTCAACCAACTTTGGTATCTTAGTACAAGAGATGACACCCAACCGGGAAGGATATCCACGGTCGCCTCGATCTCCTTGTATACTCAATAACTCCTTGCCGTAAGGCACTCGCACAACCTTCTCGTCGCACACTATATTCGCACGATACTTCGACAACCAATCCATCCCAATAATGACGTCAAAACTTCCTAGTGTGACCGGCAACAGGTCTATATTAAAAGGGCGATTAAGGAAATTCAACGTGCATCCACGCAATATAGTGCTTATCCTCTCAACATTCCCATTGGCTAATTCTACATCATAGCTGATTCCTAGAGGCATCGGGGTTACTCCTAATAAAGGCATAAACGTAATGGACACGAAACTCCTATCGGCACCCGTATCAAAAAGTATGGAAGCATAGCGATTGTTGAGAAGGAACGTACCCGTGACGA
>LBNU01012336.1:960-33014 GCA_014162995.1 Artemisia annua
TTTTATTTCATATACGGCCGTCTAGATAGTAAAATGTAAAGTGATTAAAAGTTCAGTGTAAGGGAGTTTAATCCATGTGGATGTATTATTTTGGATGTGGGTAGAAGGTATGCAAAAAAATAGACTAATGACGACCTATTTTATTTCTAAGTATGTTTGTTTTTATTTCTTTGTTTTCGATAGTTTAAGATTGAGTCTAGTCTTGGCTTGGCACCCACTTGTATATGTAACATAACCAAGATGCATTGCTAGCCACCAGTAAACGATCCTTATCCCGTCAGCCGTATTATTATTATATAGAGAATTTTATTGTTTTGAAGGGAGGAAGCTTGGTGGAGAACTTAAGGGTTAAACCCTAGTCGTGTATTACAGGCCTTAGAGGGGTATTTTACCCCTCTAAACTTGCATGTTTAATCTAAGATAAGTCTTTCATTCATCCATTACAATATGTCTATGTGTTGTATGATTTAATGTTTGTGCTTTTCTTTCCTTTAACATGCTAGGCAAATTACACTGTGTTTGCTTAGATCTAATGAAACCTAACTATTGCTTATCGATGTGATGTGTATGTTGTGATTGGTGATTTGATGAATGTTTTCATCTACGTTAGAGTTAAGAAAACTGGATTAAACCTCCTATACGGTAACAAGCTTGAAGTCTTAGGAAACGTGAAATCGTATGTGGCGTTAATCGATTTAAGGTAGTATTTCATGCGTAGGTGCTATTTGGTGAGCTGTGATAGGATTAGCTTGACGTATCGTTCCAATTAAGAAAAAAGGGTTTTTTGAGGTAGGAGCTTATAGAGTTAGGAATTGAACGCACCCCCGGTCTACGACTTGTTTAGGAATAACCCCGTCATCCCACGCAAACTCAACTACTATTACAAGGTAAAAGATAGTTAGGGAGTAATGAAATCTAAGTAAACACTTACTTTCCCACCCATTGTTTTCTTAAAACTTTAATTTAATTGCATAAGTAGATACTTTGGGTTAGTTTGACTAGCAACTAATTTCCGCCCACTCCTTCAAAAGCCGAGAATTTTTACTGGCTTTCCAAAAAAACATAAAAACAAAAATATATCATCCTCCACCCCTTAGAGCGCTTAATTAGAGTAGTCTTTAACCTAACGAACACTATTCCCTGTGAGAGAACGATCAATCCCCCGGTACTTGCCACTACACTATACTACATCGGTCAGGTACACTGCCTGGTGGGGATTGTAAGCCTCTTGAGATCCCTTAAGAGGTAAAACAAAGTGCGTAAACAATCCCACGCGCATCAGTGACGCTTGCCAGCGTCACGGGAATATTTCAAAGACAAATGAGATGCCTCAAAACGCCATCCAAGTCTGTGAAATCTTTGACGTATGGGCATTGACTTTATGGGGCCATTTCCATCATCTCGAGGAAACAAATACATACTCATGGCTGTTGACTACTTGTCAAAATGGGTTGAGGCGAAAGCTTTACCCACCAATGATGCCCGAGTTGTTGTAAAATTTTTGAAATCTCTTTTTGCTAGGTTCGGAACTCCACGAGCCATTATTAGTGATCGTGGTACACATTTCTGCAATGACAAATTTGATAAAGTCATGCAAAAGTACGGTGTAACTCACCGCCTTTCCACTACGTATCACCCCCAAACAAGTGGGCAAGTGGAGGTTTCTAACCGTGGTATTAAGCGGATTCTGGAGCGGACAGTAGGAGAAAATCGTGCCTCTTGGTCGGATAAACTAGATGATGCACTCTGGGCCTTCCGTACAGCTTACAAAACACCCATCGGGTGTACTCCTTACAAGCTTGTATACGGAAAGGCGTGTCATCTACCGATTGAGCTTGAGCACAAAGCCTACTGGGCCTTGAAACATGCTAACTTCGATCTCCAGACAGCGGGTGATCACCGCAAAGTTCAGCTGAATGAATTAAATGAACTTCGGGATCAGGCATACGAGAGCTCTTTGATCTACAAAGAAAAGACAAAGAAGATTCATGACTTACAAATAAAAAACCGCGTTTTCAACGTTGGTGATCGAGTCCTTCTTTTCAATTCTAGGTTAAAGATCTTATCGGGAAAACTCAAAACCCGCTGGACTGGACCATTCACCGTTGCTAAAGTTTATCCATATGGTACCGTGGAGTTATCTCAACCCGACGGTCCAAATTTCAAAGTGAATGGCCATCGGCTAAAGCACTACTTTGGAGAGGACATACCACCCATGGTTGTCCCGGATCTCCAAACTTTCCCCATGAACCAATGAATGCGGGGATCGAGTTAAGCTAGTGACTCGGTGATCAAAAATTAGCATGCCATGGGTTTTCACCCGTACTTCTGACTTCTTTCTACTTTCTAACACCCTAGTGTGGGGGAGATACCCCTGCATGTACATATCTTTCNAAAAAAAAAAAAAAAAAAAAAAAAAAAAAAACATCATCATCACTTTAAAAGAAGTTATAGCTTCTATTTAAGAAGCTTTACCTTTATAACTTATTTTTCAAATGGTTCCCACACTTGCCTAACTCCTAAGTTTTTTCATCTCAAAGTATCGGCATAATGGCCGGGACTTTGAATATTGAGGGCAATATTCAATTCTAGTGTGGGGGCGGGGGAAATTCTGGCGAATTTGATCATATTTTACCATCTAAATGCCTTAATACCCCCATTTTGACCAAAATTTTTTTCTGGTGTGAGTGCTTTGCACTAACACGACAAATGGTTATCAGTCCACCATGTCTCATCCATAAAAGGTCTGGCTAATCCGAGAGAAACGGCCCCCGGTAAAGATATCTCAAATCCGTTTATGGCTTGCAATTTGCCAAAAATTTCATGGTATTCAGCTCACCATATCTTTAAATCGTGAAGAGTTGGCTAGTCCAGAAGCAAACGGCTTCTGGTAAAGACAAATCAAATCCGTTGACAGCTGATGGTTTGCTCAAAATCATATGGTTATCAGGGTACCATAGTTCTTACTTGAACTGAAACATTTGGCTACTCCAGAAGTAATGGCTTTTGGTAAAGAGACATCAAATCCATTAAGTCTTCATAAAAGATTGTTAGGGACTAGCAATATTTTAGTGTGGGGGATTGATGAGTGTGTAAATACTCATCATTTTTGTATCATCTGAACTGCCAAAACATCCAAAAACACCCAAATATGCATCAAAATACTGAAAATATCCCAGGGTTGTGTTTTATATGTTTTAGATGCAAAATGTTTGAAAACAAATGAAAAACGAACAAAGTTTGCATAATTGGCAGTTTCAGTCCCTCAACTTTCAAAACTTGTCAAATCTAGTCCTTGAGCATTAATTTTGAAAGAAAAGTCAACCAAAGTCCTTAGAAAATCACAAGTTGTCATAATTAGTCCTTTGGTGAAAAATTTCAAAAGTTTACAAGTTTAGTCCCTGAACTTTGCAAAAGTGTCAAAAATAGCCCCTGGGATTAAAATCTTTTGGAAAATTACAATTATGGTCCTTGTATTATGAAACTTTGGCAAAAATGATCCTTTGGTGAAAAGATTGGAGAAATTACAAGATTGGTCCCTGGAGTTTCAAAGTTTGGCAGAAATAGTCCTTGGAAGTGTAAAAATGGAAAATATCAAAATATGGTCCTTGAACTATTCTCATTTGGCAAGATTCACCCCTGGTATATCTTTGGAAGTTTGGCAGGATCAGTCCCTAAAGATTCAGAATATTACAATATCGGTCCTTGTGTTAATTTCTAAACCAAACGGACACCTTATTACTACTAAAACCCAAGTCCAAATCCAAAACAAACCCATCCACTAAACTAGCCCACCCCTTTTATAAACCCTTAACCCAAATCCTTTCCTGGCCCAACAAACCTTGGCCCAACTCCCTTTTTATCATAATAATCCCAACCCAACACCCCCCAAGTTTGACCGAAGGTCAAACCTTCTCTTTCCCTCTCTTCGTCCCCAACCTGTCACACCCAACTTGACCATCACCTCAACCCACCATCTCCACCGCCCACTCCACTACACCTAACCCTTCACCTTGCATTAAATGCACCACCCCCCAGTTGTTATAAATCAGTGCAAATTGCAGTTTTCCATTTTGGCGCCAAAATGACGTGGAAGGCCAAGATCATCTCACTCTCATCCAATGGCTCAGTTTATCAATGGGATTTGCTCAGAAGCTTACATAAACCCTAGAAGACCCCTATATAAAGAAAGAGATGGAGAAGAGAAGACTATCTAGTGTAATTTAGCTAAATTAGTGTCGAATTGTAGTTTTCTTAAATTCTAGTGTAATTTCAAGCTTTCAAGTTGTAATTCTAGTATTCTCAGTGTATTTCAAACCTTTTATGATAATCAATTTCAGTTCTATCTTGTTGAATTCAGTTTATGCACTTTCAAAAATTCAAAAATCTCAAATCTGTTTAATGTTATTTGTAGTTGTGTTTATGGACTCTTAGGCTCACATAAGCTCCTAGAAAGCTTATAAAAGCTTTTAGAAACCATAAAATACAGTCTAGTATCAAAAAGAAAAAAATACAAAAAAATACACTGAAAAATAAAAAATTGTTGAAGATGGTGATCACAGCTGGAGCAGGGTAAATTTTGGATGGCCTTGGGTTAGTGGTTCTGTGGAGAACCTATAGGATTGGTTCTTTGGTCCTTGTTCTTGGTTTTAGCTGGAGTGCAAGTTGTAAGCATTTTCTCATTTTCTTTCAAATCACTGTAGAATTGGTTAAATCTGTATTTCTTTGTGTTTCTGTGCTTGTTTTATGTATTTAAGTTTGATTGAAGTTTATATGTTGTTATTTATTACTTAGGATAGTACTTGTTGCATTTCACTTGTTAAACTGTCTCATATTTGCATAATAGAGATTTATAGGAATTGGCAGTTTAGATTGGTGTTTCTGTGTTTCTTTAAGGTTCAATCATCTTTATAAGTGTTTGTGAATCAGTTTAATGGATTAGAACATTGGTCTCTTTTGAAAAACTCACAATATAATCTGTCAAAGAGTGTTTGGATTTACTGTCATATAGGTGTTCTAGTGTGTTTGAGGTATTGGTTATACTTGGAACATGCTAAAATAGGTTGTAAGAAAACACTTGAACCATAAAATACAGTGTTCCTTTGTGCAAAAGTCAAAATCCTTTTTAATCTTATTTACCAGTTTCACTGTTGGAATTTTTGGCTCAAAGATCATCAAATTAGTCCATAAGTAGTTAGGTTTGCTTAAATTCATCTCACATTAGCATAATATATCATAATCAGTAAGTAGGAGTCATTAGAATCTCAAATAAGTCAACTTAGGTGTTCATTAGAAAAGTCAAAAAAAATTTCAAGTCTGTCAAATTGTGCAAATCTCCCAGATCTTGCACAAGGTTCAAAACAGTTTGGAAATCCAAACCAATTGTTGATTTGTGTTGTCTTGTTGGTTGTTTTCATTTTTCAAAAAGAAAATCTTGATTTGGACTTCATTTGCTTATTAAAAAGCACTCTCAAAGTTGCCTGTGTAGTCTTTTACTTGCCCTGTGTCACAGACTTGTGCCCATTTTCTTAAGCTCACATAGAGCTCATTAGTGGGCCCCATCTTTTGAAACTTGGCTTTTTGGAAAGCTTGTCAGCCATACTTTTAGTTCCAAGGCTTGTTTTGTGCTTTTTGGCTTATTTAATAAGCCTGCTCTTAGCTTAAACTTTGTTCCATTTCACTGAGTATACTGAGTACTCAGTATAAGCAGTCAAGTTCACAAGCCCACCATTAGCTTATTTCTAAGCCATAAGTTCTGCTTATTGGCTCATTGGAAAGCTAACTTGGCCCACTTTTCATATCCACTTTTGTTTTAGACCCTTGATCACTCCTGTGGGCCCCACAAAGGGCTGCAGATTGCTCCATTTGTGCATTTGGCCATTGTGAAATTGATAAGTGCTTATTTGATTATTATGGCTTATTCTGTGTTCTTATTTACATGTTTAGCATTCATTCAGTCCATTTAGCTTATTTGTTTTCATAATAATCTATGTTCTTAGCTTATAGCTTATTTTGAGTTCTTCCTTATTTGAAAATCCAAAAACAATAATCTGTCTAGCTTTTTAAGATTGCATAGCACTTAATTTTGAGTTTCACAAAAAGTGCTTTTACAAAAAGTGATTATTTTTATTGTATAATCATCTGTCAAAAAGAAAATTCCAAAAATCATCACTTTTAATAAATTGATAGCTTCTATTTAAGACATTGGCTTATTGTTCAGCTTTTTCTAAAAGCAATTTTCATTTTTATAATTTTCATAAGTTCCTGTTCACTTGTAGTATTTATAATAATTTTCTTAGATTTTTATCTGTTAATTTAGTATTTATAATAATTAATATTAGTTAAATTAGTTTTAATTGAAAAACAGAAAATAAAATCCTCTACTGTTTAATTTTAATCTCTAGTACTTTTTTATATTTTTCCTAGGTTTTATAATTCATTTAGTATTTTTAGAAAATATTTTCATAATTATTACTGTTCATTTTCTATTATTCTAAATTAAATTAGTTTAAATAGTTTTTAAATAGTAATTAAGTAAATAATTAATAAAATAGTGTAATAATAGTTTTTATAAACTTTTTATATTTTTTTAGGTTCCTGTATTAGCTAATTAGTTTTATAAAATATTTCATAATTATCTAAGTCATTTTTAGTATTATTAGTAATTTAAATTAGTTAATTAGTTAATTAATAAATAAATAGTAATTAATTAATATTAAATTCAAAAAAAGTCAAAAATACATATTTTCAATTTTTATATTTCTTTTAAGTCATTTTAGATTTTTAGAAATTAATTTTGCAATTTTATAATTTAAATTTGTAGTATAACTCTTTTTAGATTACTTTAAATTGAATTTTTATTAACTTTTTAAATAGTTTTATTAAATAATTAGTATTTAAATATTAAAATAATCAAAAAAATAATTTTATTTTTAATTTAAATTTTCTTTTAATTTCAAGTTTGTAAAAGTTTCAATTTCACCCCCTGTAGTTTATTTTTGTGTAATTCCCACTTTTCTAGCACGCATTTACGTTTTTAGGATTATTTGTAATTTTGTGTTTGTTAATACTGTTTTATTATCATTCCAAGCAATCAGTAGTGTAAAAATCAATCAAAATCTTTATCTGGTTACTTTCCTCAAATCACTCATTCCAGAACGTTTTCCCAAAACACAATTTCAATCTCGGTGGGATATAACGACCCGGGGATACACTGTGCTTACACCGGATCATAAATTGATCACTTTCTCTCTCATAGCTTGACTTAGTTGACCAGGAACCCTTGGTTGACTTAGTTGGCTGTTTGGGAGAAGTCATTCTTCATCATGAAAATCACCACTGGGTTCATTAATGGTGATCCCTGTTCCTTCTGAGAAGTTTCCTTGCTTATTTGTTTAGCAAGTTCGAGTCCAGGAAACTCCTCTTCATCATCCTCTGCCTTAGATCTTCTTTCATAGTCTTCCTCGTCATCTGACTCAGAACCGAATTCAGATTCAGTTTCTGTTTCTGACGATGAAGCTGATGGTTCATCTTGAGGAATTTGTTTAGGTACGACTTTCCTTCTTGGTCTGGTGGGTGGTTTTGGTGCAGTCTTAGATTGTTAGGAAGTTGTGGTACTGCTTGTACTTCCTGACTTGCCACCTCTTCTGCTTCGGGTTTGAACAATAGAAGCTGGTTCTTCTTCTTCACCAATGTGACAAACTTGCCCAGCTTTATCATAAATCTTGAAGTTTTGTGTCTTTCAAATCTCTTCATCCAGAAAGTGGTCCGGGATTCTCATTCCTTTCGTCCTTGGAACGAATCTGATGGTTTTGACGAAGGAGATCCTGAAGTCTTTGTTGTAGATGTCTTTGGGTTCTGTTTGGTCATGCATTCTCTTGATGAAATCAGGTGTTTTCTCACAGAAGTGTTCGATAAGCATCTTTGTGAACCTAACGAACAGAATCACGGTCCTTTCACGGTCAGTCTGAATGTGATGGATCATGTCGCTCATTATGGATCTGGCGAAGTCAATCGGTTTCATGCTCATCATTCCCCAAAACACTTTCAGGTGCTCCAATCGTGGATGCTCGTGACCACTCCTCCTTCCAGCAATTGATTTGACTATCAACATGTAGAACGTTCTCCATGGTTGTGGCAGATATTTGACGTTGAACTTCGATAGTCTGTTGAGTGGTTGATGATCTTGAACATCGTATCCTAGATCAATGAAGTAATCCAGGATTTCAAGTTCAGTTAACATAGGATGAAACTCATTGGGTGTAGGTAACATAAGAACGGTTCGAAGAACATCAAGGTCTGCTGTTTATTCCTGACGATCCAGCTTGACAGTGAATGATATATCGTCCAAGTTAGCCCGAGCAGTGTACCAGAATTGATGAATATAGAAGATCAGTACTGATGTAGACTTTGTGAGCATTGGTTTGCAGGGATGAGCTAGCAGTATGTCTTTAACAATCTTGCACGTATCTTCTGGAATACTAAGTCTGTTGAAGTCTATGCGTGGATTGTTTTGGTCTATGATGACGTTGTAGTCTGCTGGGACAATTTCACCAAGTGTGAGTAGTGGTAGAGTTTGTTCTGGGACAGATTCATTGTGTTGAGCCATTGTGTTATGTAAATGTAAAGTCATGAAATCAAACATCCAGATTCGTTAGTCATTAGTCTTCATCCATGTTTGAAATTCAAAGACGTATAAGTTACATGTTGCATTTATGGTCCAGTAAATTAATATGTGATAAGTGATAGTATCATCAATTAACATGTATCTAATAAGACATAGCGTTTAAACATTTAAAGCACAAACGTCTAATAATTACATGAACATAAATACCACACAATCACAAATTAATAAGCCTTATTACAACACAAACATCACACACATTCATGAGGATTCATTCATTATACATGTTTTCGAAAAGTTACAATTCATGAGAATTCTCAAAAAATGTTAAGTATGATCTCGAAAATATGACAAATAAAGTTCTCGATAACAGTTACTTAGTAAGTTCTCGATAACTTTTGTACAAGTATGATCTCGATAATTTCAGAAAAAAATGATCTCGACAACTTGATGGACAAATGTTCTCGATAACACTGAGCAAAGGTTCTCGAAAACCCAATTTCACATGTTCTCGAAAATTATGAAAGATCTCGAAAGTTTTGGAAGCTCTCGAAAATTATATGATCTCGATAATTTATGAAGTTCTCGAAACTCTTAAGATCTCGATAAGTTTGTTGAGAGATTTCAAAAATTTTCAAAGAGATCTCGATAACTATTGTTAAGGAGAGATCTCGAAAAATTTTGAAAGATCTCGATAAAATTATCAAGAAAAGATTTCGATAAATTTTTCTCCAAAAATTCTTATACAAGAATTTTCGAAATCCTTGAGGACATACATTTTCTTAGAACTGTTAGAATCCTTGATTGAATACCTGTGAAGTGAGTGTGAAACAATAATTAGAATCACAACAAAGGTAAACACAAAAGATTTCGAAAAGAACGAGCCATAATATATCTAGATCACAAGATTCGAACATCCATGTTGATATATCCATGAAATCTCTCAATTAACACTAATGTGAACACATATAAGCAGTTTAATTAGACTCAAGAACACACACATGAAAAACCCCAATTCGAACGAAAAACCCTAATCGTCTAAATCATGTAAACAAGAAAATTAAAGCAATTAACAAGCATATACATGATATAACTACTCTAACAAATATATCCCAACAATAAAATCAAACACAAGAACACTCAATCAAGAAAACCCATTTCGAACCTAAACCCTAAGTTTCGAAATCCACCTAAACATGATTATTGTTATGATAAATAGTTTCTAGCATGATAAGGATACGTGTAACATCAAAAGCCCTATGTGTTAGGAATACGATTTTTGTATAAGAAAGATTCGGTCACCCCAGATACGATTAAGCATTGGTTAGCTCGTAGTATTTATAATAGTTAGTAAAACGTAGATTAGAAGTAGTTAGTATTCGCGGAAGAAGGACGGGTCTTTACCCACTGTATGCCTGATCCGCAGCCCAAGTGGCAAAAACTCATGTGCATATAAAAGCCCTCTCCATCCTTGGAGAGGGTGAGCCTTCCTTAATCTATTTTTTTTTTTGGTTTCACTCTCTCTCTAAGGTTCCATTCACTCTCTCTTTCTCTCTCTAAACTTTCTTTCTTCTTTCTTTCTTTCTTCTCTTGATTCGATCCATAACTCTAAAACCATACATGTTATAATATGAGTATCCTACAATTGGTATCAAGAGCCTTGGTTACATTTTTGGGAGTGCATTAGTTCGGTTCTTGGGTCGAATTGGATTTTCTTTGTTTTTTATTATTTGGTTCGATGTGTATATCTTGAAAACATCTTGATTCGTTTTGGGTGTGGTTGAATCTGCACATCATCATTTGGGCCTATTTACTTTTTCTTTCTCTTGTCTTATAACCAAAGCCGAATAGTTATTTAAAGGCCCAAATTCTCAAACTGATTGGTGAAGTTGTTCTTGCAAGCGATTAGTTTTCTGTTGTTGTTATTCTTGTTAGAGGATGGTACTCATTTTGGCAGTTTACCTTAAAAGGGAATGAACACATAAATTGGATAGCGACTGGTTTTTGGGCTGCTAGTGTGGTGTTCTTATTGGCGATTAAGTTTCTTTGCTTTATTCTTGGTGGCGTTTTCCTTTATGTTCCATGTTCTAAGTGGCGTTTAAGTCCAGATCCATACAAGTCTCATATTGGCGTTTAAGTTTCATACAAGTTTCATATTGTAATGGTCCTTGTCCTGTACTCGGTGTCCAGCTAGTCGTTTGGCAGTTTGTGGGAAGTAGACAAATATTAGATAGTGACTTTTTGGACTTTTACAAATGGCGATTAAGTCAAGACCAGCGATTAGTTTTTGTGGCGTTTAGTTTTTGTGGCGTTTAGATCTCAAACTGGCGTTTACCTCCTGGTGGCGTTTAGCTCTGAGTGGCGTTTACTTCGAGTAGCGATTAGTTCTGTCCACTTAAACCAAACGCTGCCCAAATCAATTCTTGGTGGCGATTATCTTTTATATTCTTGGTAGCGATTGGTTTGTTAAACTAATACAACTAAAAGTATAAGGATATTCAAGTAAAGAAAAGAATTCAAAGATCTCAGATTCGTTAAGCTATTTGCTTAGACCTTTATAGATCATAAGTGCTTAACATCAATCCATCATAGATCTCAACCAAGACGAATACGAGAAAAGGAAATCAGGGGACTCGAGATCTCAGTCATAGTTCACTTGCATATCTAATATTTTTCAGATTTTTCATGTATGAACTGAGTTGCATCACGGATATATCTCAACCCACATAATAATACCACAAGAGTTTTTATTATTCCTTTCATTTGGTTTGCTAAAACATAATCAAACAAGTAACGAAAAGGAAAACTAAAAGAGAGGATCTCAGCCTATCTTGTGTTAAGGTAGATTAGTTCATACTTCATAACAACAAGAATATCACCATCACTGATCCGTGAAGAAGCATATGCTTCAAATTAATATCAGAACACGTTAAGAAATCACAAAGACAAACGTGTCTCATGCTTTCTTATGTTCTTTCAAACAAAACGACTCATCAAGCCAACATACCTGTTTTAAAAGCTTAAATGATCTTTAGCATGACTCGTAGTTTAAGCTGATAAAATTTTTGAAGCCACGACGTGTTTAACCAGGGTGTTTGGTTGAAAGTAATTAAGAAATTAGTGTTGTGACATTGCTTGTGCTCGGACTTAATTCACTGAGGCGTTATTATTTTATGGGTGAGAGATCTCTTGGTGGCTGCTGTTGATAAGAGAGAAGTGATAAGAAAAGATGTGACTGCGTATTTTTTGAGTGATTAGGGTTATGATGTGATTAGTGGGTGCTATTTTATAACACAATTTTAGGGTTAGTGTAATTAAGACTTATTGGGCTAATTATCACTATAACAGATTTTATCTTGTTTGGATTGGACTTTGAGTTTGATTACTTGGGCTTGCTTCCTTCTCGTTTGGGCTGTTATCACAACAAGGGGACGACTTCTTTTTATAAGGGCCTAGTATACAAAGAGTTTCTCGTGTTATATTTTCGGACAAAATTTGGGACACGGTTTTGATTAAGCTATATTGATCCGTGATTGGTTACTAATTTTGAGCAAATAGTTTAGTTTGAGCTTCAAGAATCCGGGATTGAGTAATATTTTGGGTTGTGATATTTTCGAGGTTACTATTCATCTCAATTCTTCGGTTATCACGGTTATCATTGTGTCGATCCAAAGGTTATCACGATTATCATAACACGTTCAACTCAATTCTTCGGTGTCTCACGGTTTCTTCTTGATTTTGTAAAATCCCGCGAAAGAATCTATTTCTCGGTTTAAATCATAGAATTGTAAAATCCCGTGAACATTCACATCATGTCGAATTCTTCAGTCTCAGTCATATTTGAAATTCTCAAACTGTATGACGTACCCGACGATCATCAGATCTCCAACAATGTACAACAGAATAATGGTTTTGTTTCTATTGATAATGTGGAATCGTCGTGCTCGAGTTCTCAAGAGAAAGAGTTTCATCAGCCACCTAGATTGTTCAATAAAGCAGAGAAAAGCTCCATAGAATGCTTCCGACAACTTCATTCACACCTCTCAGTACTTTTAGAGGGAAATGGTTTTAAAAGGGGATTCAAACGTGCATTTGAAACACTCTTTGGTCAAGATGTTCAGACTTTCACAGACACAATAATTCTTTACTTAGATCAATTACAACAACAACTTGACAAAGAAGAATCTTCAAAAATTGGATCCATGGCTGCTCTTTGTGTGATCAACAAACAACTTCAAGTGTTCATCGATTCGAAATTCACTCTGGAGTATGACCACCACAGTGACATGACAAAAAGGTGCTTTGCTGATCATACGGGAATTGAAGTTGACACGTTCAGAGATACACTCATCCAACTCATGGGTGATGTTAAGGCGTTCATTGTTTTGGGTGTGGTTGAATCTGCACATCATCATTTGGGCCTATTTACTTTTTCTTTCTCTTGTCTTATAACCAAAGCCGAATAGTTATTTAAAGGCCCAAATTCTCAAACTGATTGGTGAAGTTGTTCTTGCAAGCGATTAGTTTTCTGTTGTTGTTATTCTTGTTAGAGGATGGTACTCATTTTGGCAGTTTACCTTAAAAGGGAATGAACACAAAAATTTGATAGCGATTGGTTTTTGGGCTGCTAGTGTGGTGTTCTTATTGGCGATTAAGTTTCTTTGCTTTATTCTTGGTGGCGTTTTCCTTTATGTTCCATGTTCTAAGTGGCGTTTAAGTCCAGATCCATACAAGTCTCATATTAGTGTTTAAGTTTCATACAAATTTCATATTGTAATGGTCCTTGTCCTGTACTCGGTGTCCAGCTAGTCGTTTGGCAGTTTGTGGGAAGTAGACAAATATTAGATAGTGACTTTTTGGACTTTTACAAATGGCGATTAAGTCAAGACCAGCGATTAGTTTTTGTGGCGTTTAGTTTTTGTGGCGTTTAGATCTCAAACTGGCGTTTACCTCCTGGTGGCTTTTAGCTCTGAGTGGCGTTTACTTCGAGTAGCGATTAGTTCTGTCCACTTAAACCAAACGCTGCCCAAATCAATTCTTGGTGGCGATTATCTTTTATATTCTTGGTAGCGATTGGTTTGTTAAACTAATACAACTAAAAGTATAAGGATATTCAAGTAAAGAAAAGAATTCAAAGATCTCAGATTCGTTAAGCTATTTGCTTAGACCTTTATAGATCATAAGTGCTTAACATCAATCCATCATAGATCTCAACCAAGACGAATACGAGAAAAGGAAACCAGGGGACTCGAGATCTCAGTCATAGTTCACTTGCATATCTAATATTTTTCAGATTTTTCATGTATGAACTGAGTTGCATCACGGATATATCTCAACCCACATAATAATACCACAAGAGTTTTTATTATTCCTTTCATTTGGTTTGCTAAAACATAATCAAACAAGTAACGAAAAGGAAAACTAAAAGAGAGGATCTCAGCCTATCTTGTGTTAAGGTAGATTAGTTCATACTTCATAACAACAAGAATATCACCATCACTGATCCGTGAAGAAGCATATGCTTCAAATTAATATCAGAACACGTTAAGAAATCACAAAGACAAACGTGTCTCATGCTTTCTTATGTTCTTTCAAACAAAACGACTCATCAAGCCAACATACCTGTTTTAAAAGCTTAAATGATCTTTAGCATGACTCGTAGTTTAAGCTGATAAAATTTTTGAAGCCACGACGTGTTTAACCAGGGTGTTTGGTTGAAAGTAATTAAGAAATTAGTGTTGTGACATTGCTTGTGCTCGGACTTAATTCACTGAGGCGTTATTATTTTATGGGTGAGAGATCTCTTGGTGGCTGCTGTTGATAAGAGAGAAGTGATAAGAAAAGATGTGACTGCGTATTTTTTGAGTGATTAGGGTTATGATGTGATTAGTGGGTGCTCTTTTATAACACAATTTTAGGGTTAGTGTAATTAAGATTATTGGGCTAATTATCACTATAACAGATTTTATCTTGTTTGGATTGGACTTTGAGTTTGATTACTTGGGCTTGCTTCCTTCTCGTCTGGGCTGTTATCACAACAAGGGGACGATTTCTTTTTATAAAGGCCTAGTATACAAAGAGTTTCTCGTGTTATATTTTCAGACAAAATTTGGGACACGGTTTTGATTAAGCTATATTGATCCGTGATTGGTTACTAATTTTGAGCAAATAAGTTTAGTTTGAGCTTCAAGAATCCGGGATTGAGTAATATTCTGGGTTGTGATATTTTCGGGGTTACTATTCATCTCAATTCTTTGGTTATCACGGTTATCATTGTGTCGATCCAAAGGTTATCACGATTATCATAACACGTTCAACTCAATTCTTCGGTGTCTCACGGTTTCTTCTTGATTTTGTAAAATCCCGCGAAAGAATCTATTTCTCGGTTTAAATCATAGAATTGTAAAATCCCGTGAACATTCACATCATGTCGAATTCTTCAGACTCAGTCATATTTGAAATTCTCAAACTGTATGACGTAACCGACGATCATCAGATCTCCAACAATGTACAACAGACTAATGGTTTTGTTTAAATTGATAATGTGGAATCGTCGTGCTCGAGTTCTCAAGAGAAAGAGTTTCATCAGCCACCTAGATTGTTCAATAAAGCAGAGAAAAGCTCCATAGAATGCTTCCGACAACTTCATTCACACCTCTCAGTACTTTTAGAGGGAAATGGTTTCAAAAGGGGATTCAAACGTGCATTTGAAACACTCTTTGGTCAAGATGTTCAGACTTTCACAAACACAATGATTCTTTACTTAGATCAATTACAACAACAACTTGACAAAGAAGAATCTTCAAAAATTGGATCCATGGCTGCTCTTTGTGTGATNAAGCGATTAGTTTTCTGTTGTTGTTATTCTTGTTAGAGGATGGTACTCATTTTGGCAGTTTACCTTAAAAGGGAATGAACACATAAATTGGATAGCGACTGGTTTTTGGGCTGCTAGTGTGGTGTTCTTATTGGCGATTAAGTTTCTTTGCTTTATTCTTGGTGGCATTTTCCTTTATGTTCCATGTTCTAAGTGGCGTTTAAGTCCAGATCCATACAAGTCTCATATTGGCGTTTAAGTTTCATACAAGTTTCATATTGTAATGGTCCTTGTCCTGTACTCGGTGTCCAGCTAGTCGTTTGGCAGTTTGTGGGAAGTAGACAAATATTAGATAGTGACTTTTTGGACTTTTACAAATGGCGATTAAGTCAAGACCAGCGATTAGTTTTTGTGGCGTTTAGTTTTTGTGGCGTTTAGATCTCAAACTGGCGTTTACCTCCTGGTGGCGTTTAGCTCTGAGTGGCGTTTACTTCGAGTAGCGATTAGTTCTGTCCACTTAAACCAAACGCTGCCCAAATCAATTCTTGGTGGCGATTATCTTTTATATTCTTGGTAGCGATTGGTTTGTTAAACTAATACAACTAAAAGTATAAGGATATTCAAGTAAAGAAAAGAATTCAAAGATCTCAGATTCGTTAAGCTATTTGCTTAGACCTTTATAGATCATAAGTGCTTAACATCAATCCATCATAGATCTCAACCAAGACGAATACGAGAAAAGGAAATCAGGGGACTCGAGATCTCAGTCATAGTTCACTTGCATATCTAATATTTTTCAGATTTTTCATGTATGAACTGAGTTGCATCACGGATATATCTCAACCCACATAATAATACCACAAGAGTTTTTATTATTCCTTTCATTTGGTTTGCTAAAACATAATCAAACAAGTAACGAAAAGGAAAACTAAAAGAGAGGATCTCAGCCTATCTTGTGTTAAGGTAGATTAGTTCATACTTCATAACAACAAGAGTATCACCATCACTGATCCGTGAAGAAGCATATGCTTCAAATTAATATCAGAACACGTTAAGAAATCACAAAGACAAACGTGTCTCATGCTTTCTTATGTTCTTTCAAATAAAACGATTCATCAAGCCAACATACCTGTTTTAAACGCTTAAATGATCTTTAGCATGACTCGTAGTTTAAGCTGATAAAATTTTTGAAGCCACGACGTGTTTAACCAGAGTGTTTGGTTGAAAGTAATTAAGAAATTAGTTTTGTGACATTGCTTGTGCTCGGACTTAATTCACTAAGGCGTTATTATTTTCTGGGTGAGAGATCTCTTGGTGGCTGCTGTATTTTTTGAGATGTGACTGCGTATTTTTTGAGTGATTAGGGTTATGATGTGATTAGTGGGTGCTCTTTTATAACACAATTTTAGGTTTAGTGTAATTAAGACTTATTGGGCTAATTATCACTATAACAGATTTTATCTTGTTTGGATTGGACTTTGAGTTGGATTACTTGGGCTTGCTTCCTTCTCGTTTGGGCTGTTATCACAACAAGGGGACGATTTCTTTTTATAAAGGCCTAGTATACAAAGAGTTTCTCGTGTTATATTTTCGGACAAAGTTTGGGACACGGTTTTGATTAAGCTATATTGATCCGTGATTGGTTACTAATTTTGAGCAAATAGTTTAGTTTGAGCTTCAAGAATCCGGGATTGAGTAATATTCTGGGTTGTGATATTTTCGGGGTTACTATTCATCTCAATTCTTCGGTTATCACGGTTATCATTGTGTCGATCCAAAGGTTATCATGATTATCATAACACGTTCAACTCAATTCTTCGGTGTCTCAAGGTTTCTTCTTGATTTTGTAAAATCCCGCGAAAGAATCTATTTCTCGGTTTAAATCATAGAATTGTAAAATCCCGTGAACATTCACATCATATCGAATTCTCCGGACTCAGTCATATTTGAAATTCTCAAACTGTATGACGTAACCGACGATCATCAGATCTCCAACAATGTACAACAGACTAATGGTTTTGTTTCTATTGATAATGTGGAATCGTCGTGCTCGAGTTCTCAAGAGAAAGTGTTTCATCAGCCACCTAGATTGTTCAATAAAGCAGAGAAAAGCTCCATAGAATGCTTCCAACAACTTCATTCACACCTCTCAGTACTTTTAGAGGGAAATGGTTTCAAAAGGGGATTCAAACGTGCATTTGAAACACTCTTTGGTCAAGATGTTCAGACTTTCACAGACACAATGATTCTTTACTTAGATCAATTACAACAACAACTTGACAAAGAAGAATCTATCAATTACAACAACAACTTGACAAAGAAGAATCTTCAAAAATTGGATCCATGGCTGCTCTTTATGTGATCAACAAACAACTTCAAGTGTTCATCGATTCAAAATTCACTCTGGAGTATGACCACCACAGTGACATGACAAAAAGGTGCTTTGCTGATCATACGGGAATTGAAGTTGACACGTTCAGAGATACATTCATCCAACTCATGGGTGATGTTAAGGCGTTCATTAAGGAAAGAGCACAGCACAGACAGTTGAATGATGACAAAGTGAAGGCAACCTTGGTGCAATCATGTGATGGTATTAATGACTCGGGTAAAGCTTTGGATGTTGGGTCAGTTGTCACGATGCGCAAAGGATCAGAGACTGATAAGCTTGACACTACCAGCAGTTCAGTGACCCCAGTCACTCATGACATGGATGCAGATTTTAGTCCGGTTAATGAACAAATGGCATGTGCTAAGGTACCCTTAAATGTCCCACAAAATGTGCTCTCTAATGAACGTCAGCATACTGATCAAATTAAACCCAATTATGACACAAATTTGTTGGAAAAGACTGATAGCAATACCATGTCTAATTCAACAAATATGAGTCATAAAGGGGGAGAAAGTGATCAGGATGCTGAACGTGATGGTTTGTTAAGTTCTGTGTTTACGGCTGATGCTTTTAAATCAAATGATATGGTTGATAAAGAAGTTTTTAATGAACTTTCAAAAAGATTTTTACAGCTTGAAAAACATTGTATTTCTCTTGAAATTGCAATGCAACAAAAGGAAGAAAGTCTTCAGATTAACCAACCATGTAAAAATCCGGAACTTCCTGATTTCCGTGAATTCTTTATGATTAATGATTTGAAAGCTCAGCTAGAAACAAAGAACTTGACAATCAAAAACCTGAAAAAACGTATTACTGAGTTGTGTGATATGTGTAATGAAGTTAAGGCTAAACATGACTGTGCTGTTATTGAATTGGAACAAAATGTGGCTAAGTTACTTGTGGAAAATGAGTCTTTGAAAATGAATTGTAAAAATCTTAACGAGACAATCATAGAAATGAGAACTAAGACGTTAGGACAAACAACCTCTTTGATTGCCCAAAATGATGAATTCAAAGCTCATTTTCAGAAAATGGGTTTCACAGTTACTGCGTTAAAAAATGAGCTAAGAAAAGCAACTGGAAATAGTGTGAACACTAAGTTTGCAAAACCATCAATCTTGGGGAAACCAGTTTTACAATCAAATAGAAACCAATCAGTTGTTAGACAACCGACTGCGTTTAGATCTGAACGACCAAAGTTTTCAAAAACACGGTTTGCCCCCCATGTTGATGAGGAACAAGTTTTGACAAAACCAGTCACTCCACATTATTTGCCTATGACTATTGCTTCTAGTTCTGCTAAACCTCGACATATAGCCACTCCTGCTCTCAGCTCCTCTAGGATTAGTTCGAAAATTGTGTCAAAACCAAGCATTAAGATTCAAAGCACTTATGATATAAATGACTTGCACAAGAACTATGATCTAGAAAAAGCTAGGAAAAGGGCACTACTTCATAAGGATGGTATCTTAGGTTCACAACCTTGTATGATGCCTCCTAGGTTATTGAGGAACACTACTAAGATTCAACCGGATAAATCTAGGATTTGTAGTAAGTCATCTACCATGCATATGAAGCAAAACGAACCTAACACTCCTCCTAGGTGGTTACAAACTGCTAATTCAGTAGAGACTAGGAATAACGTTAAGTCTTCCACTATGCATAAGACACTTAGCAATCCTAGATCTTGCCAAAAGTGGATGCCAACTGGTAGAATTTTTAAGAACGTCGGACTTAAGTGGTTACCTACCAGAAAGTTGCTCACTAATGGCAATACCATGGTTGATCGTGAAACCCCTAAGGGTTTGGATACTGTTGTCATTAACCCATATATATGTGATCAAGTTTGTGATTGATGAGTGTATAAATACTCATCATTTTTGTCCCATTTAAACTGCAAAAACAATTGAAAACATAGCAAATATGCCAAATATATTGTGTTTTTGTGTTTATGCATGTGCAGGTACGGATATTTTAGAAAATGGACAAAAACAAAATCAAGTGAAAACGACAAACCGAGCACGGGATTTGGCACAAAACGAGAATATTGGAGCAAAAGTACAAGACATAATAACTAATTGTTATAGTCCAAAGTTGCTGCAAGTAAAAGATCAAATCGGCCCATGTAAAGCCAATGTTCGACCCACATCATACCCGAAATAAACCCAACTTATACTCCAGCTTTGTTCCTACGCAAGACATTTTTTTGGCTAATCCATGAGCCACATGGTGGGACCCATTTATCTTGGAGAATACGTTGCACATCTGATATTATCCTATATTACATTTGGCAGGAACTTATCTACAGTTCCCCCCTTAGCTACAGTAGTAAAAAAAAAAGAAACCAGCATAAAAAAAGGCACTACCACTTGGGCACGGGTTAAACCTTTGCTTCTGACCCGACCCGGCCAAAATGGTTTCTACAGTGTCTTTGTGAGGAGAGTAACAGGAGAAGTGAAAACATATTATTTTAGTCCCATTCGAGATTCTTCCTCACAAACCACTCTTCCTCACAGATCCATCCATCCATATCATCCACAACCCACAAAACACACACACAAACACACACATACCCGCGAATGATCGATCCTGTCTATTTTCTTCCTTATCGTTAATCGAAAAAAGCGGGAAAATAAACCAACAAATGATCGCCTCTGAAAAACAGGTGTGAAAGGTAGGTTCCATCTCATTTATTATTAATTTTTTGTAATTTTGAACAAATTGAAATCTGGGTGTTAAAATTGGGGTTTAAGTATATTGGAACTTATGGTGGTTTAATTGTGCTTAGTTTTATGGTTTAATTGTGTTTAGCATTTGATAATTATTTTGATAATAACTTATGGTGCAATCTTTAAGTTGTTTTGTGTCACGTCACAGGAGGAGCATCATCCAATACTCGGCTGGAAAGAAGCTGCTGATATTGATATTGAACAAAAACACTCGCTTTTGTCATTAAAAAAATATTGTGAGTCTTAGTTGATGTTTGTATGGTTTAATTATAAAGTCGTGGCACTAAAAAAATGATTTTTTTTAGTTTATTAATTGCGGAAGGGATATTTGTAGTCATTAAAGTTATATGCTATCTTACATTAGACGACTAGAAAAATTGGGATATTTTTCAGAAAAAATCTGTGATTGTTACTTGATGTTTGTATGGTTTAATTGTTTCAGCCTATGGTTTGACCCCACTCGATGGTTATTTGGTCTTAGCCCTATGTTATTTGCGCTAATGGTAACCACATTGTTTGTGGAAAAACTAATTTCGTCATGTCAATTTTTGTTCAGGCTTATTACAGGTCCTATGTTTACCTTTGATACGCATCAAGTGAAGGTTTGAATGGATAGGTTGTTGCAAGATCAGTAGTGATAGCCTTAAAGACTCAACCAGCCTCTGATTTTCTATTGAAAACGAGACCGAAGGGTTGTAGCCAGGTTGGTAAATTGCTTGAAATCCACCAACAGGTTTCAGTTTTACGTTTAATTGTGGGTTTTAACAATCTATTATTATTTTGTTATGCTCTTTCGTTACAGGAAAGATGAGGAGTTTGAAGGGATCTATTTGTGAAGTTGAACGGAAAGTTGAGAACGGGATGCGTTAGCTTCAAGGTATTTTTTGTTTGTAATTTCATATTATTGTGTGTTTTGTATTATCTAAAGTTTGGGATGGAGATGGCGTCGGCTCAAGTGTTTTGGAAACTCATCTTCGTTTGTAATGTAGAGTGCCCGTAACCGAAGGCTTTTTTTAATGAATTAGGCTGCAAAAGGCCCTTTCCAATCTTTTGTGAGTAGAATCCTAAAGGGAATGGTGTCTTTGGTTTTGCTTATTAGGGGTCCTAGGCGGTGCGCTTGAATTATTTTACAGTTTTAATATAATTATTTGGGTTACACACTCGCTTATTTATATAGTGCTGATATTCCAGGTTTTGTTAACTTGATAGGTATAAGGAAAATGCTAAAAAAATGTTGCCAGTAGTTCTTGCAATCAGAATAATTGACGATCATCATTAGCCTCAGGCAAGTCAACTTACAACTTTTAATGTTGTGCAGGTCTTAGGTTTTGTTACCAAAGACCTGTATTATTTTATTAAGGTGTCTTAAACATAGCTGGGAGAAATTCGACTAACCAGTGTTCTTTGACAGATTGACATGCTAAACGAAAACCATATTGTAAGGCCAGAAATTGCTCAAGTCAGATCAAACAATTAAAAGTTGTAAGTTGTCTGTGCGCCACTATCTATTGTATCAGTAGGTTTTGGTTCATATGCTGGCCATCTAAAATTAATATCCATCTTTTTGAATTTTCGTTACTTTATACATTAAGATACCAGAAGACTAGCGTTTTCGGTTACACATGGATTGGCAAGGATGGCGGCAATCATGCCATCAGCTTACAAGGCTTATTTTTTTGTGTTATTTGCTCCATTGTCGGTAAGTTATAACAAACACCCCCTTCAAATTATTTAAAAGCAAGGTTTTGAGCAATATTTTGAGATGTATAACTATACTAACCTCTGTTTTGCATTTTTTTGACTAACCGCAGAATACACCATCCTGGACACGTTGGTGGAAGATTCTCTGTCTATATTTGAGTGGTTATGATGTTCGGTGGGGTTCTTGGTGCCAATCGGTGAGTGAAATCCGCGTATCAATTTATAGAGCTTTTCTTTTCCAGGTTACGGCAGCTCTAATATCTGCAAAATTTCTTCCACAGCTGAAAACTTGAAGGCAGACCGCATTCCTGTAGAGTCACCAATAAAGTAATGTACTTTCATCATCTAAATTTGACGTCAAATAATTGTTTACTAAGCATTTTGTTATGTGATACGAGTACCCGATTTGAACTTCTAACACTGATTCATTTTCCCGCTTCTTTGCGAGTTATTTTAGCGCGATCTGTCCGCCGTATCAGCAAAGCCATCAGTGAGGCATTACGTCAATTTTAAGAACTACTAAAGCTAATTAGTACTTACACAAACAGATAACGACTTTTGCTGATAACATGTCTTAATTTGTTTCAGCTGAGATGTTTTGAGTCGAATCGCAAAAGAACAAGGAAAGGGTTATTGGAATGGGAGAAATGCATTGACAACACCGACAGTAATTATGTTGTGGATGAGGTAAGATACATATATTGAAAAGAAAGAAACGTGTTATACTTAGTTTAACGCGTTCCGATACCATNGATAAGTTTTAATGATGTAGTAAAATTTCATTTTTTGTTTTTAATTTGGTTTGAATGCGTAACCGTTTGCGGTCTCCTTTTAAAACCACACTTAATATTTGGTGATGCAATGAGTTCATGGTGATTATGGAGCTATCAAGAATATGATTTGGGTAAATGAGCTTGTAGATTGGGTATTGAGTAGAATATGTTTTGGAGTTCATTTTATCCGTAGTCCTCATATTTGGTGACTTCTAATCCCTTTTTAATTATCTCTTTTTATTATATATTGTTTATTGCTATGTTTAGACATATTATGCTTATTTATGTTATTAGTGTAATTTTTATTATGAGTAGTTCATATATGTTAGTTTAGAAATATGCTTGTTATTGTTGGATTAATTGTTATTGTTAGCTTAGTAGTCATGAGTAACGAGTAGACTTTTTATATACTTGTTGAGTAGAATATTTCGTGAATTAAGTGTGGTTTGGTAAACGTTAGAAAATATATTGGTTAGTAATTTTAAGTTACTTAGATTGAAATTTTGGTTGTTTGAGCGGGCAAAAGCCGTGAAAATAATTGGGTTCTAATTTAGATATTGATATCTCTTTATGAAAAATTGTTTTCAAAATAAACCAACGTTGTGAGAAAATATTTATTCGTAAAAGATATTAGTTCATCAACAAAGGACTTAATTGAAATAATAAACCACACTTAAGGATCGTGATAATTTGCTTAACAAGTATATCTTTTTATCATTTATCTTATTTGCTTGCTTAGTATAATATATTAATATAGTTTATTATTTTTGGTTGTTATCTTTTATCGTTAACTTTATATTATTTATTTACTAGTGTTTTTATTATCTTTGCTTTGATCATTTAGTTTTTAGCTCGTTTTATGTTTAGATTGCGTTTTATTATCTATGCTTTCCGTTATTGTTTTAGTTGCTTTATGATATGCTTTCTAGTGTTTATTTACTTTTCCTTGTCTCACATATCATTATATCTATTCATTATTCACATCACTCGATCACGAACTTGAACCGTTTTACCATTTCACACCTCGTCGGGACTTAACGACCCGGGAAAACACTATATTCACCGGAAAACGCGTGGTTTGACTCCTTTGACTATTCTTGGTTAAAGTTGACTTTCTACCGCGATCAATGACTATCATGATATTTAAGCTGCACATGAATAATAATCCGTCTTCTGGTATTCCTTTCCCAAAACCGGACTCTGAAGAATCCCCTTCTTCACGGATTGTTGTTCCTTCTAAATGTGCACTCGGTAAATCAACCACAAGAATATAAAGAAAAATGTCGGCTAAGAAATTGGAAATGGAATGTATAGTAATTACAGTGCTTATTTGGTATTATTTATTTGAGACTGAAGTGAAATTTCACGAGTGAGTGTACTTAGTATCTCGATGATCCTTGTTCGAGCTTTAAATATCCATATTGACGAAGACTTGGATATCTAGTTATTTTGGTAATTCTTCTTTTCTATTACCACAAAATAACTATCACATTCAGTGTCACAACTCACACGGAGTTGTCGATAATCAAGAGGTGATGTACGTCTTATACTTGATGGTTGGTTGGTTGAAGAGTATAAAGTACTTAGGGATTCGATGTTGCATGAAGTCTCTACACTGCTCTTTGTCATACGTTAAGTCACAAGAATGGGGAATTCTACTTCATTTTCAAGTTGGGAATATTGAGTTTACTTCACAAAGTGGTCATAGCAATAGCCGATTGAATATAAGGGTTGATAATGATAGTCAGAGAGTGATCCTGTAGCAGTTGATTCTCACAGAATACATCTAAGCAAATGTTGTTCTTCTCACAAAATTTCAAGATATTGTGCAAAAATGTGTTGTTGACTCTGAGGTATCAAAACCAACAAGGGAGAAAAGAGACATACATCTGAATGCATAAAGAGTACACGTGATGAACTTAATACTTCGTCATAATTGACGTTATGCCGGGAAGACAAATGTCATAACCGCAGAGACAATCAGTGTTTTAACTCGTTCTTTTGGTGTATTATTCCAACTACGTGGGGGAAGAGATGTAAGAAACAATTTCTGATGATAAAAGAGGTACAAGTGTGCTTCGGGTTTTTGAGCTTCATATAATGAGACTGATTGCATCATTTCAACTACTTGGGGGAAGTGGTCTCTAGACACTTTTGGTACGCATTACTTCAGCCTTCAGCTGGAAGAAAGATGAGAAGAACTATTCAAGCGTGAGATGATACTTTGCTGAGCTACCAAAGCTTCATAATGAGGAGGCTAAACTTTGACGATTTGGCGTTGCCTAGTGATTAACTCAGCTGTGAGTGTCTAGTGATTTGTTATCAACCTGTACTTGGTGAATTGTTGTGACTTGAGACGTTACGATTAGTCTGATGGTAATTTGACGTTGTGAGTTAAATATTTACAACTTGACTTATTATGATCGGATCTTTTGTAACTTGACTCGTCGCGACTTGACACTTAGTGCAAATTGTGACTTATCCGAGATCTCACACTAAGTCTAACTCGCGTATTACATCTTTCGGTTTCTTTTGTTGACTTTAGTAAAATCCCGGGAGAGAATCGATCTCTCGGTTTAAGTCACAAGAGTTATAAAATCCCGTTTAAGATTATGTCATGGCAACTACGGCCTCACGCTATCATTCAGGAGACTCAAAAGCATTGGTGGTAAAAGTTTAAGAGATGTTGACTACAAACTTCTACAACGTACTGAACGATACTCTCAATGTGGTACTCATGTCAACAGCTTCTTAAACTAATCGGGGATCACTCAGGGCTCGAGAATTTCGTGAATAAGTTTATCAGGATAATTAGATTCGGGTATTATCATTTTGACAATCAAGTTCTGGAAAGGTTAAAACTTAAAGCAGTTTTTGAATTCCTCGTTGGTTATGCTTCAGATCTTAGGGATACCGAATCTACAACAAACGAACCCAACAAATCTTGGAAACCGTTCACGTCACATTCTATGAGCTGACTAAGCCAATGGCTTCTGCACACATCCGTGTAGGACCCACGCCTAAACTTTTGTCTTCTGAACCAACCAGTTCAGTTGTACCATCTACCGATAAGGATTTGGAGATCTCGGCTAATCAAATGGTTGATGAATACTTTGAGCCGCCAATTGGTGATACACCGGTACCACCAGCCATCGCAGCTCATGTTCCAAACGATCCAAAATGGTTCATCTTGTCCTGTTTCAATAGCTCAAGACGCTCCATCAGCAAGTCATTCATCAACATCATCATACTTTCAATCTCCTTCCGTACATCAAGGCACTGCAGTCGACGATTCTTTTGAAGTAAATCCATCTGCTCCACCTGGTGTTGCTCTGTTATAAAACACATTTACTCCTGAATCTTCATCTAAAGGCTTCTTCTTCAGGAGATCTTAACACAAGCACATCATTTTCCTACCCACAACCACATGATCTTCACTATAATGGGAATCCTTCTCAACAGGTGTCCACACGATGTGATCTGAACACACATGCCTTGTGGTGCTTTCATAATTCCATACTATCCAAAGTCGAGCCTAAAGATTTTAAGATTGTCTTATCAGAAGAATGTTGGTTTAATGCGATACAAAAAGAAAGACATGAATTCTATCAACTTTAAGTATGGGAATTGGCACCATCTCCAGACTGTGCAATGAGTATAGCTCTTAGATGGATCCTTAAAGTGAAATCTGATGAGCATGATAACGTTCTGAATACAAGGCAAGGGTTGCTGCTAAGGGTTTTCATCAAAAGTTTTCCAGTGGTGTGGTGGTACTTCACTTCGCGAAGACAGAGTTTCAGCGGGCAGATTTCTTCACTAAGGCACTTCCTGGAGAACGGTTTCGATTTAATCTCCAGCAACTTGGTTTGGAGAGTTTCATGCCAGTATCACTCAAAAGTCTTCAGGAAGAGAATCAGGAGTAATGGATTCGCTTCAAATATCCTTGCATATATATTTAAAACCCAGAAAAGAAAAATACAAAAATGTAAAACCTATAAAAACCATAAAAATCAGAAAAACCAGAAAATACCAAAAATATAGTTTTTTTCTTAACGCATGTCTTCTGTTTATCGATAACATTTACGGTCCTAGAAATGTCATTCAATAATGGCACGGGTCTTTAAATGAAGTTCGAACAGAAGTTCAAAAAGTTTTTCAAAACATGCCTAAATGGCTTGCAGTTATTTCAGACTGTAAACCGTTCGTAAAATTATGGTTTGCTATTACTTCAGATAGCAACCCGGTTTTCAAAATCTGTGGAAAACACGTCACCATGTTTTTCACTGTGTGCGGATAATCCGAAAGGTTGTACGCTTCAGTGCAACCTTTCTAGTAAAAGAAGAGAAGTCTTCTTTCTTCCCAAAATCTCTTTCTTCTAAAATTCTTCAAAAGAGATTTTGTGGTTTACAAGGTGGCTATTTGACTTAAATTTTCTCAAATACCTTGCCGCTGAACTTAATGACTACTGTAACACCCCCATTTCAGATATACGCAGCGGAATACAAGTTTGGGGTGTTACGATCAAGTATCATAGTCATAAGTATAGAAAACGACTCGAAAAGAGACGTTATAGATAAAATAGTTATCATTCATTTATTTAAATCAGAGTTTTACATAATAGAGGTCCCAGTGGGATTTACTGAAATACATTTAAAAGTACTTTATTCATTTGAATGATAACATAATGGACATTCTTTTTATAAGAAGAAAGTCCACAGCGACTCCGTGCCAAGTCGTGCTTCAGTTACCTGAGATAAAACATGCTAAAAAGTCAACACAAAGGTTGAGTGAATCCATAGTGTTTATAAAATAATAAGTTGAACACAAGCTAAGAGATAAGAAATCAGTAATGTCAACGTTCAGTAGATATTGCTCTAAGCCTCATAACGCGCAAACCTTAACAGTAAGCATCATAGTAGCGAGCTATGACGTAAATTACCAACATAATTAAATGAAAGTAATAATGCCCTCCGGTAGGAGTTTGTCAGTCTCCTATTAGTTTTCAAATATAGTGCATTTGTCTATCAATCCGGCTAGTACTAAGACTATCTATCCGGCTAGTACAAATGGGTCGTCAACCTCCAATAGATCTATTCACTACATTCGCGTTCACTCGCAAGTGATTAATGGCGCATGATATGAGGGTCTTTATTAAAAATGACAACAGTGGCAACTTATGCAATATCAATCAGGATAGCATACAGAAAAATACTTGTGTTCGGTTTGTAGCATGTATCTCCCCACAAGTTTGAAAAACGTATAAAAATAGTGGGACTATGAACTCACCTCGATGTCTGGATGGAAAACAAGTTTAAGTAAAGTTGATAAACGTCTCCGACACGTAACCTGAGTTGATATGTCAAGTTTTTCAGCATATATGAATGTATATACATTTATTATTGATTCCGTTAAAGGTTTGTTAATGATTATACGTTTAATGAGTTAATGTAATGTTTCTTCAAAAGTTAATGATATCATTATCATTTTTAAGGTTTATATATTAGTTAACCTAGTTCTCGTGATTATATGAAAATACTACACCTTTTTACCCAAGAGTTTTAGATATTGACGATATTTACCCTGAACTATTTTAAAATGACAATTCATACCCACAAGTTTTTTATATATTTACAACCTAAACCCCTCAAGTTTTGCATAATTACAATTCATAACTCTCATGTTTTATAAAATTACATTTTATACCCTGAAGTTTGTTAAAGTGACAACTTTACCCCTTGAACTTTAATAAAATGACAGTTTCTACCCTGATCTTTCAGATATGACCTTTTATACCCTTTAACCTCAATTTTAACTTTATTTTAATGTTGACTCATAAAAATAGTTCAAAGTTTTGTCATAAAATACCCTCCATGCAAAATAGACTTTGCATTCGAGGTCCTTTTTAAAGAAAAATGTACTTTTAGCCTAGTAAAAGGTCACGCTCTTTTATTTATATCAAAATAGATTTGTAAATAAGTTTTCCCTAACTTCTCAGCTTATGGTTCTCATTTATTTACTTTAAACAAATTAAAATACAAGTTTATAAAACGTGGTTTACGGCCAAAAGTAGGCTCGTTTATACATGAGACATGAGGAGGTTTTTACTATGCCCTTGCTATTTTCATTAGTCTACCAGGAGGTCTTTCTATAGGTTCAAACGAGAGGTTCTAAAGTGTTACGGTTAAGTCACAATTATGTTCTAAAGTTGGGCGTTCAAAACTGATTTCACATAAAATACTAAGTGTTTTTCTTTTGTTTCCAAGTAGTGACAGGCAGAAAAGTGAGCCTCGATAAAAACGAGACCACTTAATATTTTTCAGAAGTTTTTGTTCCTACTTAATCTATGCTGGAAGGTCTTTGTTTTGCCCCCATGTCCTGCTTTATAGGTGCTCGTTTACTAGGTGAAATAAAGGTGTGAAAAGGGCTACTCATCCATTTACTCGACTGAAAACAGAAAACATAAGCCTTTGATATTTCGTTTTCTAGACTAACAAAAGGGATTTTTAAGTGTCTTATCATGTTACTAATCATATCTAGATTATACTTAATGAGTCCTATGGTTCCTTTGATTAGAGAACAAGTCGAAAACTTTATATCAGGTTGTGTTTGGTTCGCGACAGAAAAAGAAAAGAAACATAAGTTTTAACCTAAGGCTTTTATTAGAACCTTTATAACAGTAAGTTTAGGGTCTAATGGAAGGTATAAAAGAGTTGGAAAAGGGTTTGGGAGTACTTACTTTGGTAGTAGTCGCTTATACAGGTTCTTGGACAAAAGGGACTTTGAAACTTTGCACACTACTCTTTCTTCTATCTAGGCTGCTACTACTCTTTATTTGACCTCTCTTGGACTTCTAGTCTGCTTGCATGGCTTCTCTTAATACTCTAGGATCAGTAGGATATGGGTGTGTATTTGTTTTGTTTGGTTCGAGCAGGTTGTGAAGAAAATGGGAAGACTAGAGCTCGAAATATATAGGGGAGATGTTTAAGTCTTCTAGAGGGTCCTAAGTGTTGTTGTTGTGCTATAGGGGACATGATGAGATCTCCTAAATCCCTGATTTGCCATTTGTAACAAGAGGGAGTATTTACTTGTGGTGGAATTACCCTAGCCATTTATTTTAACTACTCTTTGACTTGAGGTAATTTCTTCTAGAGACTAAGTGATGTGTAGGATTAAGGTACCATAAGAGTGTATTGTGGCCAGAATTTTACAAGTAATCATGTAGTTCTAGTTTAGTTAGTTTCTAGTAAAATTTGAACTAAAAATCTGGTCTAGGTCGATTAGGCTTTAAGTTGTAGTACTTAAGGCTTAGTGACTAGTACTTAGGGTTTAATTGATGTAGGTAAATGGGTCTAGGTCCTATGTTAACTTATATCTAGGTAGAAATGTATCTATGGTTTGTTAGATTAGATTTTATGATCGAATTCTAGGAAAGTATAAGGTTTAGGTCGAGTTGTGCTAAGGTTTTATAGGAAATTTATTATTTTGTTAAGTGTTTATATAAGTTTAGGTTAATCTTTAAAGTAAGTAAAAGTAAAATTTTAGGTTTGTACCCAAGCTTAAATTACTTGTACATTTCTATTTTATGAAAAACATGTTAAAATAACTAGGTTTTGTGATAAAATCACATAAAATCATAAGTTTATAAGATTAGGGTTTCACACCGGAAGTTAAGTGAAATTAGGGTTTTCATGCTTTAAAACTTGTTCATGACTTGTGAGGGTATTGTACGTTAGGGTTTTTAGGGTTTAGTGAAAATCCTAATTGGTAGAAAACGTTTAACGTACGTCAACGAGTTAACGTAAAATGGCAATTGAGTAGAATGATGTTAGGTACTTGATATAAACATAAGATAGGTTAGTGTCGGTCTAAGTAGGAGAACGTTTATCAAAGTTGTGAGCTATGTCACATTAAGTAATAATCATGATCAGGAAAAAAAAATTTATACGTAGAAAAAGCATATGTATTTCTATGATGAGTTATTACGATGTGAAATTTTACCAGTGGTTACAGTATCCCCCGGTTGAAGGGAATCTCGTCCCGAGATTCAATTTATGCTGGTAGGTAAGTTGGTGAAAAGATGTGGATAAGGTCAATGTTAAGAGGCTGGGTTAATAATGTCAAGGTACAACCTCGGACGATAGAGCTAGCGCTTACTTTTTCTGCCGTTAGCTAGTTCTATTTCATAGGTATCATCTAACGCGGTAGGGGTAAATTTAAGTGAAGCAGCAAAAGTAACAGATATAAAGCTTCTATCATCTCCTGTATCAAATAGTACTCTAGCTAAACGTTGATTAAGAGGGAACGTACCCATGACTACATCCGGGTTTTGCTGCGCGTTTCCTTCTCCTAACACATACGCCCTTGCACGAGCACTGTTGTTTTGGTTGGCATTCGGCTTTGGACACTGATTCCGGTAATGCCCCTTCTCACCACATCCATGGCAAGTCACTGTTACTGGCTGAAAGTTTGCTTCCGTGGCTTCACAGTCTTTGGTCTGATGTCCTATATTCTGACACTTGGCACACTTAACGGTACAGGGACCATAGTGGTGCAACAAGCATCGCTTGCACGATGGCTTCTTCCCAGCATAGCCACCGCCTTCAGCTGGCGTGGCGGCATATGCCCTAGCCGTCTCTTGAGGGTTATTGCGATTGTTATGGTTGTTATAATGATGGGTGGTCCTGCGGTCATCAAGCTTCCTCTTATTTTCATTACTTCCTTGGGTTGAAGCACGCTTAAATTCCCTGTCCATCAATCTCTGAGAAATCTCAATGGCTTCTTCTAGGGTCTGCGGTTTAGAGGAGGTGACATTTCCCTCGATACTGCGAGGTAGTCCCTCGGTGTACTTTTCCAGAGTTTTCTCGAGATCGGGCACAACAGAAGGACAAAGTACAGCGAGTTCTTGGAACCTCCGATTATAAGCCTTGAGATCTGTCCCTTTCACTACTAGTTGGTGAAATTCATCCTCCAACTTCTTAACCTCAGTGCGGGGACAATATTTCTTCAACATCTTCTTCTT
>LBNU01012336.1:38581-49596 GCA_014162995.1 Artemisia annua
CCCAAAGATAATCTGGTAATTGAGCATTAATGAGCATCATTCGTGCGGCTTCTACTAACGTTCTGTTGCGTCTTTCGACCACTCCATTTTGTTCGGGAGTCCGTGCAATTGATGTTTGATGTTCAATTCCAACTTTCTCAAAGTAATCACGAAGAGTTTGATTCTTGAATTCAGTTCCATTGTCTGTTCTTACGATTCTGACTGTGTTGCGAAGTTGAACCTGAATTTTTGTGCGAAAGGTGATTATCATCGATGGAGCTTGATCTTTGCTTTGAATAAAGTAGACCCAAGTCCATTTGGAGAAGTTATCGACTATCACAAGAATGTATCGTTTCCCATTGATCGTTTGTACTCGCATTGGGCCACATAAATCCATATGAAGAAGTTGAAGAACATGATCGGTACTTGGTTCTGGTTTTAAACTTAGATGTGCACGTTTGCTCTTTCCTTGTTCACAAGCGGGACATAAGTGATCTTTTGCATATCTGAACCTAGGAAGACCGTCAACTAGTTTAAGGCGAGCAAGATCAGTCATAGTTTTGAAGTTGAGATGAGACATGCGTTGGTGCCATAACCAGTATTTTGTCGATTCAGCCTTTGAAAGTAGACAAATGGGAGAGGAAGCGGTCATGTCGGACATTGAAATTGTATAAAGACTATTTCCACGTGTGCCGGACGTCAGATCATTTCCTTGTAGATCACGAACAAAGCATGTTTTCTCCCTGAATGCAACTTCCAGATCACCATCACAAAATTGACCGACTGAAAATAGATTGTGACTGAGGCCTTCAACATAATAAACACGACTAATTTCGATATTCCCACTGACATAGTCCCCATATCCCATAATTGCAGCGAAATGATCATTCCCGAATCTGACAGTACCAATGAACTTTGAGACAAAGTTTCTTAACAGTTTGAGATTGCCTGTCATGTGTCGGGAGCATCCGCTATCAACAATCCAGAGAACAATTTGCACCACCTGCATCACATAAAAGAGACGACGATGGTACAATGGTAAGGGTGGAACCCGAAGAAGTTGTGGGTTCCGTTGGGTTAGAAGCACACATATTAACAATTTTAGGAATCCATTTAAAGTTATGTGTTCTTTGTAACCAACGTTGCCAATTCCAACTAGATTTAGCCTTTTTCTTAGTGAATTCGCTAAGTGATGGCATGTTCCTAGGGTTATTGTTCGCAACTAGTGGGTGGACTACATCATTCTTAGAAACTACACAAGGCATAAGTCCTAGCACAGATTTTGAAAGATTAGTGGGCCTAGATTTCCTGCCTGATGTACGTTTCTTAAAACGAGATAAAAGAGAATTCGCAACACATTTAGAATGATCACCAGATAACATACTCTTACGACAAAACACACATGAAGCATTAACATTCAAAGCATTTAAAGGTTCATCATTCGTTACACAACGATTAGGATTACAATTTGCCAAATCAGAATCTAAATCTAGTGCAAGATGAGTATTATTCAAAGTCCTAGGGTGTTCTTCTACTTCAGAGGCTTCTAGTGTCTCTCTTCTACGTTGCAAAATCCTATTCTTCCTTTTCATACGTTTACGCTTGGATCTGCTAACGCTAGGAGTGGCAACTATTCCTGTAGAAGTGGAAGGATCCATATTAGACTTATGAGTGTGTTGTTCTACATTGGTTATGTCTAATGAGTACATTCCTGGTGCAACTACTTTAGTGTTGACAGATTTTCCTTTTTCAAGTTCACGTATTTTCTCTTTCAACTCAATGATAATGTGCTTTTTATCTTGAATTTCACTTTCGAGCTTTCTGTTTGAATAGAGATAGTTATCTCGACTCTTTTGCCAATAGTCTGTAACTTCTTGCAATTCTGCAATTTCCTTTTCATATTTTGAAATTTGACTTTTTAATTCCTCATTTTCTTTTTGAAAGGATGTGGAAGTGTTAAGACTTTGCATTTTCAGTTCGAAATCAAGACTTTGGTTTTGACACCATTCAAGCTTTTTGTTGAGTTGAAAAATCTCATTAGAAAGTTTGTTTTGCACATCATCGTTGTGTTGTCGGAGATTCACGTTTTCATCTTTTAATGTCTCAATTTGTTTAGACAACAACTCAATATCATCACAGTGATCATCAACAAGCATAGAAGTACCAGATTCATAAAGAGAATTCATAATCACAGAAATTATATCAGCACTAAGAACATGTTCCAAGAGTCGATCAGCTTCTTTTTGTAAAAATTGATTTCGACGTTTTTGGTTTAAAATCGCTTGTTCAGTTTCTTGAAACACATTCATCATAGATGAGACCTCTTTTTGAAGTTCCTGTTCCCAGTGGTTAGCACATAGACGCAAATGTCGAGCAATAGGTAAAAACTGTTTTTGAAACACTTCTCTTTTTTCTCTCTCATGAGGAGTAGTAATAGTGAAAACCGTTATTTGAGAGTTGCGTTCTATGGCTTCATCTAATCGTTCAATATCTTCCTTGAACGTGTCAAAATACCGAAGTACACGACAACGAGTAGGAAGAGGTTGAAGTTTATCATCGTTTGGTAAAGGACCGTTAATTTGCACCACTGGTTTAACAGGAGCTACATAAGAAGTAACTTCTTGAGGTTTGATAATGTACCATGGTTGTTCAGATTTCTCTTTTTGAGAGGTAAAAATATCAGTTATTGGAGGCATTTTAGAGTAATCAAAAGGCATATTGTATTTAACATTTTCCATTTTTGATCGACTCTCTTCTTCAATTTCATTTTCTTCTTCACAATCATATACAACAGTACGAACAACAGTATCGTCAAAGAAATGATCTGCACTATATAACTTTGGAATCTCTTTGAGTGCTACTCGTAAAAAACATGGTGATTCACTTCCAATTGCAAAGCCGTGACCATTGTTTGTTCGTTTTACTGAAAACTTTTGAATTGTTGTCACTGAATTACCAGTTTTATATACAACATTTTGAAATTCTTTAAGCTTATGTTCCAATTCAACAATCTCCTCTACGTATGACTTAACATTTTCTCTGGTTTTGCGTTTATGTTCTTTGAACTCAGCTTGACAATTTGACAACTCAGTTTTTGTTTTTAAAATAACTGCATCCAGTTGTGCAATTTGTTGTTTGTGTTCAAACGCTTGTTTTTCCAGTTCAGAAGCTAAGTTATTTTTAGACTCCATAATTTTAGCAATTTGATGTTCTAACTCTTTTTCGTGAAGAGAAGATTTTTGAAAAGCAACTTCAAAGCCTTTTTCCCGTTGAACAAGTTTTTCGGCATTTTGCAGTTGAAATTTATAGCACTCAATATCCCTAGTTAATAATGCATTTTTCTCTTTCAATCTAGCATTAAGCTTTTGACATTTAATATTTTGAGATTGACTAGTCATGAGAAGGGACTGAAGTTCTGAATCTGGACCATACGAAGGATCAAGATGTTCAACATGAGCATTGTTATCATTGACAGTGTCATTATCCGAATCATCAAATGTGACAACCGGGTTAATTTGATAATCATCAAATATAACTTTTATGTGCATTTGAGTATTCGTGTGTGTAGATAACAATGATTCATTTTGAATGCCTTGTTCCTTGTTAGATGCAGATGCAGATGGGGAGGCAATTTCATGTATCAGGCATGAGTTAAGATCAGTTACCTGAGATTAACCATCGGTGTCATACGCTGGGCCCGAGTCACTTATGTGGAGTTCATGCATGTTGGCCATGAGCATAACAGCAGCTTCCAGATCTTCCATGTCATCATCGGAGTGTGCATTAGCCATGAAGCTGTTGTCGTTGGCATTCGTATTGCTGCGGGCTTCATCTTTGAGAGCAAAGAGTAATGCCTGCTTGTGATACTTACTGCCTTGAGTTCGTGGTGATGGACATGCAGTTGCCAAGTGACCTATTCCATTGCAGTTATAGCATCTGATGAATGTATTCCCTGATTCAGTATTCCCTGTATCAACAATTTCGGCCTTTTTCTGAGGGACACCACCATTGTTCCTGAATCCTCCATTGTTATTAAAACGTTGTCCAGAATTGGAGTTACCCATATAACCACCCGATCCAAATCTTCCGTTGTTACGATTCTGAATTTCAACGCGACCATTGTGAATGACAGCTTGATTCCTTGTGTTTGAAGATGTACGAAAATGATTGTTGGACTTGTTTGAGAATTTGCTGAAAGCTCGAGCAATGAGTGCAATACCTTGGTTGAGACTGTTAAAGTCCTCATCATCATCGTCATCATTAGCAATGTGTTGTGAAGACAAGGTGTCATTGTTGTCATATGAAGCAAATTGATTTGCAGGAGGGTGCATTGTGGAATCATAAGATGAGTACTGAGATGGGTTGTTGAGATAAGCCTGTTCTGGATGATAAACATTGTGTTGTAGTGGTGGAGAAGGAACATGTGATTGAGCAACAAGTGCCAAAGAGTTTGTAGGTGGGGGCTGTGAGTAATTTCCTCTGAGAGCGCGATCGTTGTCTACTTCATGTTGATGGTGTTTCAGATAGTCATACAACAAACCATATGGTGTCTCATGAAGGTTCTTTGCTTGTCGAACAAATGTCACATACTTCTGCCAATCAGGACCGAGACATCCTAAGAACTTCGTGTTTATAGCAATCTTTGGTAAGATGATATTGTGTCTGTCGAGGTCATTAATGATGTTCGTGAAGCGGTGATAATATGACTCAAGTGATTCCATTGGCTCAATCATGAAATGTGTGTACACTAGTACAGAATCTGGCATTGGCTACACTCAATATGTGTGACGAAATACATATAGTCACACATGATTTTTCGAGTGTGTGTGACTAAAGGTCGCGTGACCATAGGGTACCTATGATTATCATTGACAGTGTCATTATCCGAATCATCAAATGTGACAACCGGGTTAATTTGATAATCATCAAATATAACTTTTGTGTGCATTTGAGTATTCATGTGTGTAGATAACAATGATTCATTTTGAACGCCTTGTTCCTTGTTAGATGCAGATGCAGATGGGGAGGCAATTTCATGTATCAGGCATGAGTTAAGATCAGTTACCTGAGATGGACCATCGGTGTCATAAACTGGGCCCGAGTCACTTATGTGGAGTTCATGCATATTGGCCATGAGCATAACAGCATCTTCCAGATCTTCCATGTCATCATCGGAATGTGCATTAGCCATAAAGCTGTTGTCGTTGGCATTCGTATTGCTGCGGGCTTCATCTTTGAGAGCAAGGAGTAATGCCTGCTTGTGATACTTACTGCCTTGAGTTCATGGTGATGGACATGCAATTGCCAAGTGACCTATTCCATTGCAGTTATAGCATCTGATGACTGTATTTCCTGATTCAGTATTCCCTGTATCAACAATTTCTGCCTTTTTCTGAGGGACACCACTACTGTTCCTGAATCCTCCATTGTTGTTAANAAAGCTGTTGTCGTTGGCATTCGTATTGCTGCGGGCTTCATCTTTGAGAGCAAGGAGTAATGCCTGCTTGTGATACTTACTGCCTTGAGTTCATGGTGATGGACATGCAATTGCCAAGTGACCTATTCCATTGCAGTTATAGCATCTGATGACTGTATTTCCTGATTCAGTATTCCCTGTATCAACAATTTCTGCCTTTTTCTGAGGGACACCACTACTGTTCCTGAATCCTCCATTGTTGTTAAACCGTTGTCCAGAATTAGAATTACCTATAAAACCACCCGATCCAAATCTTCCACTGTTACGATTCTGAATTTCAACGCGACCATCGTGAATGACAGCTTGATTCCTTGTGTTTGAAGATGTACGAAGACGATTGTTGGACTTGTTTGAGAATTTGCTGAAAGCTCGAGCAATGAGTGCAATTCCTTGGTTTAGACTGTTAAAGTCCTCATCATCATCGTCATCATTAGCAATGTGTTGTGAAGACAAGGTGTCATTGTTGTCATATAAGGCAAATTGATTTGCAGGAGGGTGCATTGTGGAATCATAAGATGAGTACTGAGATGGATTGTTGAGATAAGCCTGTTCTGGATGATAAACATTGTGTTGTAGTGGTGGAGAAGGAACATGTGATTGAGCAAAAAGCGCCAAAGAGTTTGTAGGTGGGGGCTGTGAGTAAGTTCCTCTGAGAGCGCGATCGTTGTCTACGTCATGTTGATGGTGTTTCAGATAGTCATACAACAAACCATATGGTGTCTCATGAAGGTTCTTTGCTTGTCGAACAAATGTCACATACTTCTGCCAATCAGGACCGAGACATCCTAAGAACTTCGTGTTTATAGCAATCTTTGGTAAGATGATATTGTGTCTGTCGAGGTCATTAATGATGTTCGTGAAGCGGTGATAATATGACTCAAGTGATTTCATTGGCTCAATCATGACTTATCATCAAGCAGCAGAGATAGTACAGCAGTATCCTTCCAGCAGTAGAGTTACAGCAGTAGAGTCTTCTAGCAGTAGAGTAGTCTGCCAGCAGTAGAGATACCTCAGAAGTAGAGTTAGCTTTAAACCCAACATTCCACATCTAACCATGAGAAAGGAGTAGTCTTCTTCTTCTTTGACTTTGTGGATTTCCTCTTCTCTTTGGTTTTGCAGTTGATGATGGACCAGCTTGAAATTCAGGAATTTGTGATTCGGGGATTGATGATTCGGGTTCTTCCTGAATGTCAGTTGGTTGAAGCATAAACGATTCTTCTGACTGAGTTGGACCGGAGCCAGATGCTGGTGCATGTTGCTTTGATGGTGGAGTCTTGGAAGTCTTCTTTGGCTTATGAGAAGACGATGGTCCTTCTGATGTCTTTGATTTCTTGCTTTTGGGATCGGCATCAGGATCATCATCCTTCCTTTGTCTTTTGTGTTTGCCAGCGGCTTCCTTGCAAGATTCTTTTGAGGCAATAGTTTAGAGTGCCTCAAACATTGTTGATTCTTCAAGAGTCTTGTCTTCCTTATTTCTGAGCTTTGCAGCTAACAGGGCTTGAAGTTGTTCAGTTGGTGCTGGAGGAGCCCTGTCGGTGCGTAGGTAGAAAGGAGTAGACTGAAGCATGCGTTGAATGCTATGCTTGATCCTGGTATTCAACTCTGAACGAATTGGCTCAAGAAGTTCTAACACTGCTGGTTGAGCAATAACAGCAAGATTATCGTTGAGGTATTCGGCAGTGTATTCATTGATCATCCTGCTCATATCTGCTTGAAGTAGCTTTTGAACCAATCCCGTAGAGTCTTGGAGATCCTTGACTTGAGTAGTCAAAGTTTTGACCTGTTTTGAGAGCTTTTAAACTTGGTCTTTAAGGTCTCCATCTTGAGATTGTGACTCCTTCTTCTTTTGCCTTGCCATAGCAACAGCTTTTGTGATTCTTTGTGATGCTGTCAATGATTATTTGCTTCCCTTCTTCTTTTTGATTGATTTGTGTTTTGATGTTTTCTCTGTTGGTGGTGGAGATGAATGATGTGATGATGATGATGAAGATGATTCGTGGTCAGGTTCTGATGGAGGAGGTAAAGGATCCCTTGGGGGTGTGCCTGAGGGAATCGGAGGATCCTTTGAAGGTGAATGAGATTGTGTGTCGGTGAATTGATCGGTGTCAAAGAATTCTTCGTCTTTTTCAGACTCTTCACTTGCTTTCTTTTTCAGTTCTTCTTCCCTTTGAACCTGATCAATGAACTCAGGTGTGATGAACTCAGTCTGCTCTTTCTCAGCATCATCCTCTGTAGCTTCCTTCATAATTATGTTCCCTTCTGGATCATGTTGTTCGGTTTCAGTCTTTAATGAAGGAGGAACTACAGTGCTACTTGAGCCACCCTCTTGTGCCTCTATGTTGAGCGATCGTTGATGAGGCTGTGGATGTTGGAGATTGAAGAGTGCAGCTTCTCTTAGTTCTTTCAAATGCTGCTTTTCTTCTGCTCTAGGATCGACAATAATGCTTTAGAGTTTGCGTTTGTCGACTAGTGGTTCACCAACTGGTTCATTTCCTTCTTCTTCATCATGAAAATCACCACTGGGTTCATTAATGGTGATCCTTGTCCTTTCTTTTGTTCCTTCTGAGAAGTTTCCTTGCTTATTTGTTTAGCAAGTTCGAGTCCAGGAAACTCCTCTTCATCATCCTATGCTTTAGATCTTCTTTCAAAGTCTTCTTTGTCATCTGATTCAGAACCGAAATCAGATTCAGTTTCTGTTTATGACGATGAAGCTGACGGTTCATCTTGAGGAGTCTGTTTTGGTGCAGCTTTCCTCCTTGGTCTGGTGGGTGGTTTCGGTACAGTCTTAGATTGTTGGGAAGTTGTGGTACTGCTTGTACTTCCTGACTTGCCACCTCTTCTGCTTTGGGTTTGAACAATGGAAGCTGGTTCTTCTTCTTCACCAATGTGACCAACTTGCCCAGCTTGAAAGGCTTTATCATAAATCTTGAAGTTTTGTGTCTTTCGAATCTCTTCATCCAGAAAGTGGTCTGGGATTCTCATTCCTTTCGTCCTTGGAACGAACCTGATGGTTTTGACGAAGGAGATCCTGAAGTCTTTGTTGTAGATGTCTTTGGGTTCTGTTCGGTCATGCATTCTTTTGATGAAATCAGGTGTTTTCTCACAGAAGTGTTCGATAAGCATCTTTGTGAACCTAACGAACGGAATCACGGTCCTTTCACGGTGAGTCTGAATGTGATGGATCATGTCGCTCGTTATGGATCTGGCGAAGTCAATCGGTTTCATGCTCATCATTCCCCAAAATACTTGCAGGTGCTCCAATCGTGGATGCTCGTGACCACTCCTCCTTCCAGCAATTGATCTGACTTTTAACATGTAGAAGGTTCTCCATGGTTGTGGCAGATATTTGACGTTGAACTTCGATAGTCTGGTGAGTGATTGATTATCTGGAACATCGTATCCTAGATCAATGAAGTAATCCAGGATTTCAAGTTCGGTCAACATGGGATGAAACTCATTGGGTGTCGGTAACATAAGAACGGTTCGAAGAACATCAAGATCTACTGTGTATTCCTGACGATACAGCTTGACAGTGAATGAAATATCGTCCAAGTTAGCCCGAGCATTGTACTAGAACTGATGAATGTAGAAGATTGGTACTGATGTAGACTTAGTGAGCATTGGTTTGCAGGGATGAGCTAGCAGTATGTCCTTGACAATCTTGCATGTATCTTCTGGAATACTGAGTTTGTTGAAGTCAATGCGTGGATTGTTTTGATCAATGATAACGTTGTAGTCTGCTGGAACAATTTCACCAAGTGTGGGTAGTGGTAGAGTTTGTTCTGGGACATATATTGTGTTGAGCCATTGTGTTCTGTGAATGTAAAGTCATGAAATCAAACATCCAGATTTGTCAGTCATTATCCAAAGACGTATAAGTTACATGTTGCATTTATGGTCCAGTTAATGAATATGTGATTAGTGACAGTATTATCAATGTATAGCAATCAAACATTTAAAGCACAAACGTCTAATAATGACATGTCGATCAATACTACACAAGCACAAATTAATGAACCTTATTACAACACAAACATCACACACATTCATAAGGATTCATTCATAATACAAGTTTTTGAAAAGTTACAATACATGTGAATGGGAAAAAAATGTGTTAAAGTATGATCTCGAAAATATGACAAATGAAGTTCTCAAAAACTATTACTTATAAAAGTTCTCGATAACTTTTGTACAAACATGATCTCGAAAGTTTCTTTAAGAAAGATCTCGAAAACTAGATAACCAAAAGTTCTCGATAACTTGAGTAAAAGTTTTCGATAACACATTCTACATGTTCTCGATAACCATGAAAGATCTCGAAAGTTTTTGAAAGTTCTCGATAATTTAAGAAGATCTCGAAAATCTTAGGATCTCGATAATTTTGTTGAGAGATTTCGAAAATTTTCAAAGGTTTCTCGATAACTATAGTTAAGGAGAGATCTCGAAAAATTTCAAAAGATCTCGATAAAATTATCGAGAAAAGATCTCGAAAAATTTTCTCGAAAAATTCTTATACAAGAATTTTCGAATTCTTTCTAGACATACGTTTTTAGTGAAATCTTTGATCCTTGAATGAATACCAGTGAATTGAGTGTGAAACAACAATTAGAAACACATCACAAGCACATTCAAAAGATCTCGAAAACTAACGAGCTCAAAAATTATCTAGAACATATTTAACGAGTGATCATGTAGAAATTCCTATGGAATATATCAATTAACACTTACATGAACACATATAAACAGTTTAATTAGGCTCTAGAGAACAACAATGAAAACGCCCAAATCAAGCATAAACCCTAACTTTCTAAAATCATGCTAACGAGACAAATAATGCAATTAACGTGCATAAACATGATGCAAACACAAAAACAAACATATCCCATCAACAAGCTCAAACACAATAACACTCAATCAATAAAACCCAATTCATACTAAAACCCTAAGTTTCGAAATCCATCTAAACATGAATATTGTAATGATTAAACGTTTCTAGCATGATTAGAAAACTTGTAACATCAAAAGCCCTATGAAACATTAAGCAAAAATCACGTAAATCATGTTCATATGAATTTAGCGAGACCCTAGATTTAGAAAACGCAATTGTGAAAAATCTAGCCGTTAAAAACTTAATTCGTTAAAAACCATGTTTTAGAATAGGCCAAAGATTATTTAAACACTTACGGTTTGGAGATTTTGAGTACGGATTTGCAGATTGGATCTTGGCCGTGAGATTGTAAAGGGTGTGTTTGTTTTTGAATTTTTGATATAAGTGAAAAAATGACGGGGGGTGTTTGTTTAGTTTATGTTTTTGAAAGTTTTTCATAAGGTCCAAGGTTTTAACATTTAAAGGTTTAATGCATGGACCGTTAATAACAAAGACACATGATGCTTGATGCATAGGGATTGCTTACGCACTACGTTTTACCTCTCGAGGGATCTCGAGAAGCTTACAATCCCCACCAGGCAGTGTACCTGACCGATGTAGTATAGTGTAGTGGCAAGTACCGGGGGATTGATCGTTCTCTCACAGGGAATAGTGTTCGTTAGGTTAAAGACT
>LBNU01012337.1:13272-31913 GCA_014162995.1 Artemisia annua
AAATAGTTTATTACGCTAGCACTAAGTTCATGCAACCGAAGTTATAACAGTGTGCATGCTCAAAGAGCATGTAATCAAATATAGTGCCCGGCAAGTGTTTATCCCAGACACTTGTGTTTCGACATGGTATACGTTCGCGTTTGCCTATCCGGTCAAACCGAACAGGGGAGTTACCCCCAATAGATCTATTTATAACATTCGCGCTTCCAAGCAGGAATTAACGGTTCATGAGATGGGCATATTTGGGAAATAACAGGGCTTAGGCTACTCCATGTAATAGTATAAATAACAAAGTTTGGTCCATAAAATAGTTTGCATGTTTCTCACCCCAATAAAAACAAGTATAAGAGAGTGGGACTATAAACTCACATATTTGATTCAAACACTTATGTCCGTGAGAAAATAATCAAGTATGCAACCAATATACACATAGATGCATTTGAATAATCAACCAAATATTCCGCAAAACATTAGTGTTTGAGTAAACAATTTCGCATTCAGATAAAACAAGTCTCAAGTCTAGTTGAAAACGAGCACGTATTCTCCCCCAAAATAGTTTAAAAACAAAAAGGTAGGGGTCATGAACTCACCTCAAGGAGTATGCAGCAAACCAAGTGAGTCAAATAGAGTGTGGCACCAACATATGACCTAGATTAGTAAAGCATGATTTAGTTCATAGTTTCAGTTTAAGACTCAATGAAGTTTAATTAAATTCAAGAGTTTTAAATTGTTGCGTTATTGTTGCTTGTGTGGTAGCATTTGAGTTTAAAAACGGTTTTCTAAAAGTTTGAGTGTCTTGGCTCTTGAAAGTGCGTAAGTATATATAAGTAGACACTAATAAAAGTATCAAAGACGAATAAATCTTCGGTCTGATAATAACCGAAGTCCGGATAATAACGACAAATAATTATTAGGCGTTGACGGATTTTGTAAATATTGTTGTTGAAAGTATATGTTTAACCAACCGTGTATTTATATACCTTTATTACAAATATAAAAGTATCAAAATTTTAAGCAATAGCTCCATTTAATACCCTTTGTATTTAAATAACTTAAAGGATGTAAATAATGTATGAGACTCCTCATTGTTGGTTATAAAAATTATGTAAGCTAAGTATATATCTTGACCAAAGACGGGCATCACCCATGTATACGTTTAGTGTTACCGAGATGATTAAAAGTTAAAGTTTCCGTAATATAATAGTGAATCATGATATATTGTTTATTAGAATCCAATAATATTTTGGTAAGTTTAAGTGTGTTACATTAGCTGAAATAAACCATGAGTATAAATTAATGATCTCAAAACAAGTTTNTTAAGTGTGTTACATTAGCTTAAATAAACCGTGAGTATAAATTAATGATCTCAAAACAAGTTTTAGTTTTAACATTAAGTTTTAAATTGCTAGTTTAGAATCTTGTTTATGAAATACGTTTGGTAGTTTATAATTGATCGCGATATGTGTTTATATAAAAAGTTGTGTCGTTTGTTTTTTTTTATAGTCCACTATGTACCCGTGACGTTTGCTACTGAACAAGTAATACGAGTCGTAGTAGTGTGGTACGCGTACAAAATATCGAGCACGATAACGGACGTGTCGGGTTTTCAATGGACATGTATTTCATTTCGGGATTTATGTTCACAATAGAGTGGGTTATGGCCCAAAGTTTATTTCAATTGTTTGCTTAGGGTTGGGCTTGGTCCGTTTGGATTACACATGCTACACGACTTTGGCCTTGGCTCAGTGCTGTTTTCATGATTTAATTAATTCAAGGTACATTGGGCTTGGCCTAAAAATCATTCACGGTTAGCAAAAGCTTTGTGCAGCCTTGAGTTTCGCTTTTGCGTTTTGGGAACAACAAATAGGTAACAAAAAAAAATGCAGACTTGTATTTCTTCTCATATCTCGGTTCAACGAATGGTATAGCAATTTGATAGATTCAGTTTTAGACTAACAACACCTTTTTAAGCCATTTTAACTTCACCGCTCCCTGACTCGACAAGAAACATGACCAAGGCTTGTTAATCAAAATGGACGTTTAGCACACTCTTACGAGTTAGCCAATTCGACACAAGTTTAAGAGCTACGAACGGCACAACAATGACGCAACCTTTCGACCTAACCAAAGATGACTCAAAACCTTGTTAACAACGCCTTGATATAAACAAGTACATCGAGCATCGTACCAATACCGTAATATCAAAACAAGAACGAAAACTACAAATTTACGAGACGTAGTAACATTTTCGGTTTTTACCTGTTTAACATTTTACTACCACACGAGACTTTGTTAATAGCGATTCGTCATAGATTCTGGTATTATTTTATAAATTAGTTAACAACAGTACTTTAACAATTTGCCATTATCAATTAGGGTCGATTCAAGTTTATATCAAAACCATTCTTAATTGATTTCTTACACGCAACAAATTCGGTTCTTCAATAATCAAAATTGAACAAAATTAACAACACAAATATTTAAAGGTTCGATTGAAAGAAAAGAAAAGAAATTGAATTAGGGTTCTTACAACAAAATGACGTCGGTTACAACAGATCAAGAAACACGAAAGCGAAGGCCCCAAATCCGATTTGACAAGCAGTTCCACACGCCATTTTCTGAACTCGATCCCACCTATAACCGATTATTATTATTTTATTTTATTTTGCTATTTTTGATTTGCTAAATTGCTTGAGTGTGTGAAACCTTGTGAGTTCGATTGGGTTATAATAAAAATACATAAGGCATGGTTGATTCCTCCTCCTTGGTTACCAGTCGGCCATGAAGTCGATTATGGAAGTTGTCCCCTCCTACTTCATCCTTTTATGTTGACCTCCGTAGTCAGGACCAGAAAATCAGACCTGTGTTGCTAGGACCAACCATTGTTGTCTTGTGGGCATCGATTAGGTCAGTTTTGGTCTTTAGCAATGGGAGGTGGAGATGAAGCGTTGCAGGGGGAGAGGAAGAAGGAGACAGATCTGTGTTTGTGGGGATAAGAGGGGTCGGTTCTGACCTTATCACAAGGACGATTTGTAATTTACTCTTTTTATTTTTATTTATTTATTTATTTATTTATTTTGTATTTAGTAAGACAAATGTAGATTTTGTAGGTTTAACTTTTGTTTTGTATCTTTTGTTTACTTGAAAGTTAAATCAATGTGAAAGTTTATAAAATAATGTGAGATAGGTTGTGTAAATGGTCTTGAGTTTTGTAACACTCGTGGGGGTTTAAGCGTACCCCGTGTTTCGTTGAGCTCTGATATAATTTGTATTTTCGAGGTTAGCGTGATTGCTAAAGCATTATTAACGATGACGTTTCTATAATCGTAATAATTTTTTTTTTTCTAAATAACCCATATTGAGTTCAGGCCTTTACTAGGATTTGTGTCAGTACGTGTGTGGTGTTTGGTGCGAGATAATTCTCGTGTTTGATCAACAATGATCAGTAACAGTTACAAAATGGCTCATTCACATTCTCTGATAAAATAACCAATGTAGTGATTTATAGTGCGCGGGTTTGTTTTCCCGAAATAGTTTTGTAAGCTCATGTATGGTTAGGTAAATTGACGTTTATTATTTTGGAAAATTCCACTTTGTTACAGTCACACCTCCTTAAACGGAATCGCGTCCTCGCGATTCAATTCAAGTTACCCATTTAGAACGAAAAGAGATGAGTACATACGCATGAGACTTCATCTTCACATTCCCCACGTGGATTCAGAATCTTTTTTGTGAGTTTCTATGAACTGTGTTGATTGGGATAGGTGTTGGTACTCACAACCGATTTGAGTCTTACGAGATGGTAAAGGCTTCTCTTTGTCTATGAGGGAGTAATACAAAAATCTTTGCTGAAAATTTGTAGTTAGGTAAACTGATGCGACTTCAGAAGGCTCATGATTTCAGTAAAACAGTCTTTAAACGTGGTGTGGGTAAAACTATGTCCCAAATGTTAACATTTAATCACCCCTTTTATATACCAAAGTCTCAATAAAGTTTGACTAGATAAATTTTGGCACATCAAATGGGTATCTTGGGAAAAATACTATTACGNTATTTTTGCTATTTTAGATTTGTTAAATTGATTGAGTGTGTGAAACCTTGTGAGTTTGATTGAGTTATAATAAAAATACATAAGGCATGGTTGATTCCTCCTCCTTGGTTACCAGTCGGCCATGAAGTCGATTATGGAAGTTGTCCCCTCTTACTTCATCCTTTTGTGTTGACCTCCGTAGTCAGGACCAGAAAATCAGACCTGTGTTGCTAGGACCAACCATTGTTGTCTTGTGGGCATCGATTAGGTCAGTTTTGGTCTTTAGCAATGGGAGGTGGAGATGAAGCGTAGCAGGGGGAGAGGAAGAAGGAGACAGATCTGTGTTTGTGGGGATAAGAGGGGTCGGTTATGACCTTATCACAAGGACGATTTGTAATTTACTCTTTTTATTTTTATGTATTTATTTATTTTTTTTGTATTTAGTAAGACAAATGTACATTTTGTAGGTTTAACTTTTGTTTTGTATCTTTTGTTTACTTGAAAGTTAAATCAATGTGAAAGTTTATAAAATAATGTGAGATAGGTTGTGTAAATGGTCTTGAGTTTTGTAACACTCGTGGGGGTTTAAGCGTACCCCGTGTTTCGTTGAGCTCTGATATAATTTGTATTTTCGAGGTTAGCGTGAGTGCTAAAACATTATTAACGATGAAGTTTCTATAATCGTAATAATTTTTTTTTTCTTCTGAATAACCCATATTGAGTTCATGCCTTTACTAGGATTTGTGTCGGTACGCGTGTGGTGTTTGGTGCGAGATAATTCTCGTGTTTGATCAACAATGATCAGTAACAGTTAGAAAATGGCTCATTCACATTCTCCGATAAAATAACCAATGTAGTGATTTACAGTGCGCGGGTTTGTTTTCCCGAAATAGTTTTGTAAGCTCATGTATGGTTAGGTAAATTGACGTTTATTATTAAAAATTAGTTTGGAAAATTCCACTTTGTTACAGTCACCAAGACCACAACCAAAACTTCCAACCGGAAGTATCAAACCCCAAATAGATCCCTAATGATCTAGGCTTGGTCACAAAGACACAAGACTTCCCTTACAAACAAATGAATTAAAAGATTGTTTGTTTATCAATCAAGCCCTAACCTAACCTAGAGACGCGATTGTAATAGAAAGGGTATAAGAAGAAGACCCTCGACACAATCACAAGAGTGGATTAAGTTCTTGTGATTCTTCCCTTGCAAGGAGATGTGTTCTTTCAAAGATGTTAGAGTGAAAATCAAGAACACAAGATTAGAGATAGAGAGATATGAGAGAGATTAGAAAGTGATTGAGAGAAAGAATAAAGAGAGAAAGAATAATGGCAAGGGGTGAGGAATACAAGAGCCAAGGTTGGGTATTTATAGGCCAAGACCCAACTTGGAAAAAATTTACCGAGGCCGGCGCGTTACTCACGCGTCAACGCGTGGGTGACGCGCCAGAATCTCTGTAACATTTTTTCCAAAACTTGGGTGTTGGTATTTTAAATACATAACCTTGCTAAACCCCCAATTGTACTTCACACTAAACCTTAACATTAATCAATCTAAGGTTTACCAACTGAAATAGCCAATTTGAAAAACATTTTGTGAAGTAGATAAAGAGAAAACAAATTACCAAGGGTAGAAAGTGTAGATAGGGTAATTTGGAAGGGGTGTAAATGTAATTCCTCACATGGCATAAGTGAGAAGAGAATATGCCATGGAATATTCCACAAGGGAAGGGTTAAGGTGTAACTATGGTTAGGTTTAAAGGTTTAGAAGGTTAACCATGGTTAAGTATGAAATGGGTTAAGTGTAGAGGGTTAACCATGGTTGGTTAGGGTAAGGATATTCCAAAGGAATATTCCTTTGCTTGGGGGGAAAGGGATGATGAAGGGTTGAGATGTGTTTGATTTGAAATGGAGGGTTGATATTAAAGTTGTGTAAGAGATGTAAGGTTGTAAGAGGATGGATGGTTGAGATGAGTTGGTTTGAATTGGATGGTTAGGATTAAAAACATGTGTTTAAAAGAATGGAGGGTTGAGATGGTTTAAGAAAATGAATGGTTGAGATGTAAAGTGTGTAAGGAATATAAGAGTGTGTAAGAGATGGGTATAGGTATGAGTTGTATATGAGAGTATAGGGATTAAATGTGTAAGTTTGTGTAAAGATAGGTATGTGAGTGAAGTGTGTGTAATTTGAATGTAAAGGTGTGTGTTGGAAAGTGTACAAGTGTGTGTATGGGAAGTTGTTAAAGTGAAAGGAATAATGTGTGGGAGTTTGTGTAAGGGGGACAAAAAGGTACAAAAGGATGATGTATGCAAGGGAATATGTAAGAGAGTATTGGGAAGGGAGTATAGTGGTTTAGGGTTTGATGTAAGTGGTTTTGATGTAGATGGTTTTGGGTTGAGTGGTTTTGGTTGAAAGTGGTTTTGATGGAAAAGTGGTAATTTGTTGAAGAAGAAGATTAGCAAAGTAATTAAAGAAATAAAGAGAAGATTAGGAAATAATCTAATTGTCATTAAGAAGGAAGATGTTTTGACAATTAAGATTATATGTTGAGAAAAATCATAAGTTACTTATATACCCAAGTAACAATACGTCGAGGATCCATAATTTCATATCTCATGACTTTCCACAACTCGACGTTCTCAACTAACACCTTGGTGCAAGCAAGTCAAGTGCTTTGCCTTGATGTAAAGCACAACCCAAGTGGGTAAGGATGCGTTTACGCAAAGAGACCTTGGACTTAGTTTGACCAATAAGGGAGTAAACCCGTTACGTGATTAGAGAAAACGTAAGTACGGGATATTAGCATATGGATGCTTTCACGTGTTGTTATGTGAAATATATAAGCTCCCTAAGTTTAGCAAAGCCTTGGCGAGAGGCAAGTGTTAGAAAAATATGAGTTGGCGTTTTCCCAAGGTGGGTGTTGTTAAAATATGATCTCTCAAATCTCAAAACTCGTTTCGGGTGTTCTCAATTAAGCACATAACATATTCATACCTGTATTGAAAGATCCACATTTGTCGGGTAAGGGGAAAGCCGACTTTCAAAATTCGCCCGAGACCATACAGTAGCCTGGCGCGTCACCCGCGCGTTGACGCACGGGCAGCGCGCCAGGAGCAGATATGGGCTCTGGGGAATTTTGGCTAACGTTTGTTATTTTATGTGTTTCGATGGTTTATTTGTCATCATTAAAACATAAAGAGATCTTGATCATGTTGCCTCAACAATCTCCCCCTTTTTGATGATGACAAATAAAAACCGAAAGCAAATAAAATTACAAAACTTAGCGAAGACAAAGCACGCCTTTGGTGTAGCTTGCGTTTTGACCTTTGCCTTGTAATTTGGTGAAGCCTTTTAACATTTCTTGAATGGGTCTTCACGCTTGCTTTCTTTCTCCCCCTTTTGTCGAATCAAAAAGGCGGGACTACCAATCAAGCCAGGTTTCGAACTTGGGCCTGTGGGATTAATGAGCTAGCTTGTATGTGCACCCGAAGTGCTCCCCCTTGAACATAGCTCCCCCTAGATCGTTGCTCCCCCTTGTTTAAAGGCGGGGATCCATGGGTCAAGGGCCTCACCTTTGCGGTGGCCTAGCTACATGAACACATCACAACAAACAAGAAATACTCACATGTGAAAGTCCAAAATGGGTTAGGTGACCATTTGGATACTTGCAACATGGGTTAGTTCACAACAAATAATAATATATGTATGCATGGCAAGATTCACAAGAGTCAAAGGATTGCATTTCATTCCAAGCACCCATGAACAAAACATGCTAAACATTTTATGAAACAAGAACTATTCTACTACTTAGTCTAAAAGCACTATACTAGTAGTTGATGAGATCCTAAAAACATGATTTCTAGTTTCCTAGATCTAGATCTAGGTTTGCTTCCTTCTTAACCATCTTTCCATTCCTTTTCATCTTGTCATCTTCCAACTTTCTATTCATTTTTGACATTGTGGTTAACAATTCCATGATACCTTCATGGATGGATATGAGCATCACCCTAGCTTCAATCCTTGATTCTTTGAGAGCATTAACCATGTGTGCGGTATTTTCGCAACAAATGGAGTACTCATCTTCATTCATCCTTGGACTTAAAGGTTCCTTAATTAAGTCCCATACTTCACTCTCCGTAAATCACCTTAACCCATACTCAATCGTAATCCTATCATCTCCTTCATTTTTCATCATATCCATGAATGACCTTTTCTTATTCTTGGAGCTTTCCGGGTTATTGTTCACCTTTTTGTTGTTAATTAAGTTTTCCGAATGTGGCATGTTTCTTAAGATGAGGATGTATTTCTTAAGTGTGGTGGAGGAAATGTTTAAGTTGTGTTTTGATGAGGGGGCAAACATAGTTATAGGTGGGATTAGGTTGGGTAAAGGAATTGTTTAGTGGTTAAGAAATCTCTTAGTTGTAAAGTAAGATTTAGTGTGTACTTATGAAAACTTTTGTACTTAAGATTTCTCCACACTACTTTTCTTTATATTTACATCCACCTCATCTTCTAACAATCTCATACCTAGTCCTAACCTCAAATGGTTAAATTGTTCTTTGTCTAGGGGCTTATCTAGAATTTTAGAAGTGTAGTTGGTACAAGGTATTTTCTCTATTGTAATATAGTTTTTCTTGATGTTATCTCTTAGAAAGTGGTGTCTAATTTCGATGTGTTTGGATCGAGGGTAGTCAATTGGTTGTGCCTCTAGATTGATAGAACTAGTGTCATCACATAGTATGGGTACATTATCTAACATAATGTTATAATCAACAAATGCTTGCTTCATCCATAACGCTTGTTGGCAAGCCCTTCCGGCCGCAACATAATCGGATTCCGTTATGGAATTAGCAAAAGATGATTGTTTCTTAGAGAACCATGATGTTAGACATGCACCCACAAATGTGCATATTCCACTAGTACTCTTCATATCCACTATATCACCCGCATGATCCGAGTTGGCATATACCAACACATTTACCCCCGAATCCTTTGGGTACCATAGACCTAGGTGTTGATTTCCTTTAATGTACCTAAAAATTCTCTTAACGGCCTCTAAATGAGAGACTTTGGGATCTTCTTGAAACCTAGCGCAAAGACAAACACTAAACATAATATCCGGCCTACTTGCCGTTAGGTAGAGGAGACTACCTATCATTCCCCTATACTTAGTGCTATCAACGGATTTGTTTCCTTTATCTAGGGTGAGAACACTTTCTCTGGAAATAGGAGTTTTTGTGGCCTTAGAGTTCTCTAAACCAAACTTCTTAAGCATGTCACCAATATACTTGGATTGATTAAAGAATATTTCATCACTTAATTGTTTGATTTGTAGACCTAAGAAAAAGCTAAGTTCACCCATGATACTCATTTCAAATTCATTATGCATTAACTTAGCAAATTCATCGCAAAGCGATTGACATGTAGAACCAAAAATAATGTCATCTACGTAGATTTGAATGATAATGAGATGCACATCTTTTGTTTTAGTAAATAAGGTATTGTCTACCATGCCCATTTTATATTCATTATTCAAGAGAAATGATTGTAACCTATCATACCAAGCTTTAGGAGCTTGTTTAAGTCCATACAAAGCCTTCTTAAGCTTATAAATGTGATTAGGTTTTTGAAAATCTATGAAATCGGGAGGTTGTGAAACATATACTTCTTCATCAATGACTCCATTTAAAAATGCACTTTTTACATCCATTTGAAAAAGTTTAAAGTTATGACTACAAGCATATGCAAGTAAGATTCTTATAGATTCTAAACGAGCTACGGGTGCATATGTTTCATCATAATCAATACCTTCTTGTTGGTTATATCCTTGAGCTACTAACCTAGCTTTGTTCCTACAAACTATTCCGTTTTCATCAAGTTTGTTTTTGAATACCTACTTTGTTCCTATTATAGTATAACCACTAGGACATGGAACTAAGATCCATACGTCATTTCTTAGGAATTGATCTAGTTCTTCTTGCATTGCCATGACCCAATTATCATCCTTTATGGCCTCCTTGATATTTTTGGGCTCTATTGATGATACAAATGCAAAGTGATTGCTTTTGTCTTGTGCATGTGATCTAAGGGTTCTTTCATCTAATTCTCCTATTACTTGATCTATGGGGTGATTCCTAACTTCTTTAATGTTTTCTACTCTAGGTATTATCTCCTCTAAATCATTGTTAGGCAATTCTATCTTATTTTGACATGCATCTTCTTCAATGATGTCATCGTCTACTAAAGGTTGTGTTCTAGACTTTGGAGGAGTTTCATCAAAAGTTATGTTACATGATTCTTCTACTTTTAAAGTATCTTTGTTAAGTACGATGTAAGCTTTTGATGTTTGCGAGTAACCTAGAAAAATTCCATCGTAACTACAAGTGTTGTTGGAGTTAGAGATTAAGCATTTACAACCAAATACTCTAAAATATTCTAGGGATGGTCTTTTACCTCTAAGAATCTCATATGGTGTTTTTTTTCGAATTAAAACTCGATTAAGTATGTAAGATGCGGTTTCAACGGTATGACACGAAAATTTTTGTGGTATGGATTGTTCATTTAGCATTGTACGACTCATTTCTTGTAAAGTCCGGTTCTTCCTTTCAACTACCCCATTAGATTGAGGAGTGCGAGGGGCCGAGAAATTATGAGAGATTCCATGTTTATCACAAATAACTCCAAATTGTATTTCATTATCAAATTCTCTACCATGATCCGTTCGAATTGAGACAATTGAACATCCAAGTAGGTTTTGCAAACTTTTTCTCAAGATTTTGAATTTATTAAATGCTTCATTTTTAGTTTTCAAAAATAATGTCCAAGTGTATCTTGAATAGTCATCCACTATTACCAAAGTGTAGAAGTTTCCTCCATAGCTTTGAATAGCGGAAGGACCAAACAAGTCGATATGTAAAAGTTCTAAAACTCTCGAAGTTGAGATCATATTTATAAGCTTATGGCTTGCATGGACTTGCTTTCCTACTTTTCATGCATCACAAAAATGATTATCGAATTTTTCTTTAGGAAGTTTTCTAACTAATTCCATGGATGCAATGTTATGAAGCAAACGCATATTAGCGTGACCTAATCTCCTATGCCAAAGATTGGAATTATCTATAATGGATGCAAGATTAATTTGGGTGTTAAGAGAAACTTTACCTAATTTTGTATTCGTTTCTTTGGAGACAATCTCGAGTATGGTATGCATATTATCAACATCTCTACTAAGTAGAGATCTTGAGTACGAATTATTCTTCAAGCATACCTAGAGGTAAAATTGCAACTCAAAATTTTGGTACCCATTGTTTCATGGGTCCGACATGGTTAGTGCATAAAAATCCCAAGTTGAACACCCTTGGGTCTTGAAGTAAGATATATAATTGTTCAATTCCGAAGTTTGAAAAAGTGGACCAAGGGTTGTTTTGAAAATGAGTTTGGTTTTGAAAGTTTGGTCTTGGATGTCTTTGATTTAGTGTATATGAGGGTCTTATGTTAGGGATTGGCAAGAGAGGTCTTTGGTCAACTCTAGCTTGGGTGTATCTAGGACGATTTTGTGAAACGGGTTTGTAGTATTTCTTTGAATTTTCACTTTTCATTACGGGGTTTTGTTTATGCGAAGTGCTTGCAAGAGGAGCTTGAGGAGGAATAGATTTAACAAATTTTTTGGTGTGAATTGTCTTTTTCCTTGTTTCTATTATATTCTCAATAGATTTAACAAATTTTTTGGGAATAGTTTCAACAATTTTTGAAGCCTCAAGATCTTTCTTATCTTGGAGTACTTTAGGTTGGATTGTCATTTCGTCTAAGTCATTATTAATCTTCTTGGATTTTACAAATTTTAATGAATCTTGTTGAGTTTCCGAAACTTTTTCACTCAAAGAGACACCCTTAAGTGTGAGATTCTCACAATTTTTACAAGGTTCAACATTCTCATGTAGAGTTTCAAGTCTCTTTATTTCAATTTCAAGTTCACTATTTTTATTAAGTGCATTAGAAAGTTCCTTTTGAAAAGTGCGTTTTTCTTTAATTGTTACTTTTAACTTTCTAAATACTTCCTCATAATTTTTAAGTAACTCCTCATTTTCCTCTTGCAATTCATCTATACTAATAGGAAATTCACACAAGGAAGAGTCATGTTGTACCTTATGAGATTCAATCGCCATGAGACATCTTGCTTCCTCCTTTTCATGATTGCAATCTTCGTCATCGCTACATATTCCACCAACAATTGCTTTGTTCTTTAGGGGTTTTGGACAATCTTTAATGAAATGATCCTTGTTACCACAATTGAAGCAACCATCTTTACTCCTTGCTCCGTTGCGGATCTTATCATCACTTGTGTTCCCAAACCGTTTTCCTCGTTGAAGCTTTCCATCTTTTCTAAACAACTTTCTAAAGTTCCTAGCCATGAGATTGAATTCCTCTTCATTCATTTCTTCTTCATCGCCTTCTTCTATGCCTTTATTAACTATGATTTTAGCTTTGAGAGCCAAAGACTTTGCTTTCTCCTTCTTGTCTTTGGTTGAAGCTTTGTCATTTTCAAGAATCATCTCATAAACTTTGAGATTTTACGATGAGCTCATCAAGAGATAGTTCCATCAAATTTTTAGCTTCCTCGATCACCGTCACCTTAGGTCTCCATTTCAACGGGAGTGCTCGAAGAAACTTTCTCACATGGTTTTTGTTCTAGAAGCTTGGATCAAGAACCGTGAGGCTAGTGATAATAACATTGAACCTTGTGTAACCATTATCAATGGTTTCTTCATCCGAGATCGAAAACTTCTCATATTGTTGTATGAGTAGGTCGATCATGCAATCTTTCACTTGAGAGTTGCCTTGATGAGTGATGATAAGAGAATGCCAAATTTCCTTGGCAGTTTTACAGACATGGACTCTTTCGAACTCCTTTCGAGGTAGAGCATTGTAGATCAACATCTTGGCTTCATCATTCTTGCCAAGTTTTCTCTTCTCATCATCCTTTAGATCCGACTTGGGCTTTTCAACTAACAACTTTGTTTCGGGATCTTCCACCATGAACACAAAGTTGCCATTTTGGATGACTTCCCACAAATCAAGATCTTTGGACCTAACATAGGTCTCGAACCGGGTTTTCCAAAAACAAAACCCATCGGTTTCTAGCAAAGGTGGTCTTTGCATAGAACACCCCTCAACATAGTTCTCTTGAGCCATGGATCTATACTCGACTTTACCAAAAATCTTTGTTAGGATTTTGGATTTTTGGAAAAGAAGTTTTTGCCTTAAAACGACTTCTCGGGAAGGTTTTAACACTCAAAAACTTGAGTATTTTGCTCTGATACCAATTGTAGAACCGTAGAGGGGGGGGTGAATACGGTTTCTTCGGCTTTTTATATGTTTAAAAACTTTAAGCCTCGAAGAAGAACCAAGTGGTTTATGATACAACAACCACAACAACAATCACAACCAAAGTATATAAAGCGAGTAAAGAGACACCACGATATATACTGGTTCCGGATGGGGGGTTTATACCATCCGTACGTCCAGTTGCGAATCCACGACACCGATACTATTACACTAGTATAATCCTTTCGGTGGACTATAAACCGTTACAATTCACTCCACCAATATTCAACAATATTGATGCTCACAAAGAAGGAGTTACTTCCCAACGGTATTCCGCCCTCGGAAACCACCCAAAAGAACCTCGTGACTCGACTTACACTTGGTCACTAAGACCTCTACCAAAACTTCCACCCGGAAGTATCAAACCCCAACTAGATCCCCAATGATCTAGGCTTGGTCACAAAGACACAAGACTTCCCTTACAAACAAATGAATTAAAAGATTGTTTGTTTATCAATCAAGCCCTAACCTAACCTAGAGACTCGATTGTAATAGAAAGGGTATAAGAAGAAGACCCTCGACACAATCACAAGAGTGGATTAAGTTCTTGTGATTCTTCCCTTGCAAGGAGATGTGTTCTTTCAAAGATGTTAGAGTGAAAATCAAGAACACAAGATTAGAGATAGAGAGATATGAGAGAGATTAGAAATTGATTGAGAGAAAGAATATAGAGAGAAAGAATAATGGCAAGGGGTGAGGAATACAAGAGCCAAGGTTGGGTATTTATAGGCCAAGACCCAACTTGGGAAAAATTTACCGAGGCCGGCGCGTTACTCACGCGTCAACGCGTGGGTGACGCACCAGAATCTCTGTAACATTTTTCCCAAAACTTGGGTGTTGGTCTTTTAAATACCTAACCTTGCTAAACCCCCCAATTGTACTTCACACTAAACCTTAACATTAATCAATCTAAGGTTTACCAACTCAAATAGCCAATTTGAAAAACATTTTGTGAAGTAGATAAAGAGTAAACAAATTACCAAGGGTAGAAAGTGTTGATAGGGTAATTTGGAAGGGGTGTAAATGTAATTCCTCACATGGCATAAGTGAGAAGAGAATATGCCATGGAATATTCCACAAGGGAAGGGTTAAGGTGTAACTATGGTTAGGTTTAAAGGTTTAGAAGGTTAACCATGGTTAAGTGTAGAGGGTTAACCATGGTTGGGTTAGGGTAAGGACATTCCAAAGGATATTCCTTTGCTTGGGGGGAAAGGGATGATAAAGGGTTGAGATATGTTTGATTTGAAATGGAGGGTTGAGATTAAAGTTGTGTAAGAGATGTAAGGTTGTAAGAGGATGGATGGTTGAGATGAGTTGGTTTGAATTGGATGGTTAGGATTAAAAACATATGTTTAAAAGAATGGAGGGTTGAGATGGTTTAAGAAAATGAATGGTTGAGATGTAAAGTGTATAAGGAATATAAGAGTGTGTAAGAGTTTGTAATAGATGGGTATAGGTATGAGTTGTATATGAGAGTATAGGGATGAAATGTGTAAGTGTGTGTAAAGATAGGTATGTGAGTGAAGTGTGTGTAATTTGAATGTAAAGGTGTGTGTTGGAAAGTGTACAAGTGTGTGTATGGGAAGTTGTTAAAGTGAAAGGAATAATGTGTGGGAGTTGTGTGAGGGGGACAAAAAGGTACAAAAGGATGATGTGTGTAAGGGAATATGTAAGAGAGTATTGGGAAGGGAGTATAGTGGTTTAGGGTTTGATGTAAGTGGTTTTGAAGTAGATGGTTTTGGGTTGAGTGGTTTTGGTTGAAAGTAGTTTTGATGGAAAAGTGGTAATTGGTTGAAGAAGAAGATTAGCAAAGTAATTAAAGAAATAAAAAGAAGATTAGGAAATAATCTAATTGTCATTAAGAAGAAAGATGTTTTGACAATTAAGATTATATGTTGAGAAAAATCATAAGTTACTTATATACCCAAGTAACAATACGTCGAAAATCCATAATTTATATCTCGTGACTTTCCACGACTCGACGTTCTCAACTAACACCTTGGTGCAAGCAAGTCAAGTGCTTTGCCTTGATGTAAAGCACAACCCAAGTGGGTTAGGACGCGTTTACGCAAAGAGACCTTCGACTTAGTTTGTCCAATAAGGGAGTAAACTCGTTACGTGATTAGAGAAAACGTAAGTACGGGATATGAGCATATGGATGCTTTCACGTGTTGTTACCTGAAATATACAAGCTCCCTAAGTTTAGCAAAGCCTTGGCGAGAGGCAAGTGTTAGAAAAATATGAGTTGGCGTTTTCCCAAAGTGGGTGTTGTAAAAATATGATCTCTCAAATCTCAAAACTCGTTTCGAGTGTTCTTAATTAAGCACATAACATATTCATACCTGTATTGAAAGATCCACTTGTCGGGTAAGGGGAAAGCCGACTTTCAAAATTCGCCCGAGACCATACAGTAGCCTGGCGTGTCACCCGCGCGTTGACGCGCGGGCAGCGCGCCAGGAGCAGATATGGGCTCCGGGGAATTTTGGCTAACGTTTGTTATTTTATGTGTTTCGATGGTTTATTTGTCATCATTAAAACATAAAGAGATCTTGATCATGTTGCCTCAACAAATTTCTTTGGTTATATGACGGTTTCATATTTGGTGTGGGTAAGATAGGTCTATGATCAACTCGAGCTTGTGTGTATCGAAGTCCATTACGTGAAACCGGGTTGTAAAATTGTTTTGGGGGTTCACTTCTTGTAATGGGTACTTGAGTACCTCGAGTATTTGCAAAAGGAGTTTGAGGAACAATTGGTTTAACAAAACGTTTTGACAAAAATCCACTTTTCCTCAGAGTCCTGGCGCGTCGACGCGTCATCCAGCGCGTCAGGCTCGGAAATTTTAGGAGTTTCATTTTGGCTTGATTTTACAAATACAATAGGTTTGGTTGGACTCTCGGAAGTTGTTTTCTCATTTTTCAAAAATCCAAGACCTTCCTTATCTTGGGACAATTTTTGTTGACTTAACATATCATCCAAATCATTACTACTTTTCTTAAATTTGGAAAAACTTAATGACTCCTTTTGAAGTTGGATACTTTATCATTCAAAGAGTTAACCTCATGTCCAAGTTTTTCACAACTTGTGCAAGGTTCAACAACCTCTTTGTGTTGAGAAAGTCTCTTTACTTCTTGTTCGAGTTCAAAAACCCTTTTATTAAGAGAGTGTTTCTCCTCAACAAGTTTTTCAATAGTTTTGAAAAATTCCTCATTCTCTTTTTGCAAATTACGAATATTTAAATCTCTATTAGAAATAGAAGAGTTTGGAGATACCTCTTGAGTTTCAAACGCCATGAGACACGTTGCATTCCTTTCCGAATGATCCCCGTCTTCACTATCACTCCAAGCTCCGCCGACGAATGCCCTATTTTCCTTGGGCTTTGGACATTCACTTATGAAGTGATTCTTGTCTCCACAATTATAGCACTCGTGTTCGCATCTTGAACTTCCACCACCTTTATTATTATAGCCATGATCTCTTCCAACCTTTCTACCATCACTATCACCTTGGTTACCAAACCGATTACCGCGCCTAGGATTAACTCCTCGTCTAAAGAACTTCCTAAAGTTCCTTGCCANAGCAGATATGGGGTCCGGGGAATTTTGGGCTAACGTTTGTCTATTTTATTGGTGTTTCGATGTGTTTATTTGTCATCATTAAAACATTAAAGGGAGATCTTGATCATAGTTGCCTCAACAAATTTTTCTTTTGGTTATATGACGGTTTCATATTTGGTGTGGGCTAAGGAATAGGTCTCATGATCAACTCGGAGCTTGTGTGTATCGACATGTCCATTACGTGAAAACCGGGTTGTAAAATTGTTTTGGGGGTTCACTTCTTGTAATGGGTACTTGAGTACCTCGAGTATTTGCAAAAGGAGTTTGAGGAACAATTGGTTTTACAAAATGTTTTGACAAAAATCCACTTTTCCTCAGAGTCCTGGCGCGTCGACGCGTCATCCAGCGCGTCAGGCTCGGAAATTTTAGGAGTTTCATTTTGGTTTGATTTTACAAATACAATAGGTTTGGTTGGACTCTCGGAAGTTGTTTTCTCATTTTTCAAAAATCCAAGACCTTCCTTATCTTGGGACAATTTTTGTTGACTTAACATATCATCCAAATCATTACTACTTTTCTTAAATTTGGAAATTTGGAAAAACCTCATGTCCAAGTTTTTCACAACTTGTGCAAGGTTCAACAACCTCTTTGCGTTGAGAAAGTCTCTTTACTTCTTGTTCGAGTTCAAAAACCCTTTTGTTAAGAGAGTGTTTCTCCTCAACAAGTTTTTTAATAGTTTTGAAAAATTCCTCATTCTATTTTTGCAAATTACGAATATTTAAATCTCTATTAGAAATAGAAGAGTTTGGAGATACCTCTTGAGTTTCAAACGCCATGAGACACGTTGCATTCCTTTCCGAATGATCCCCGTCTTCACTATCACTCCAAGCTCCGCCGACGAATGCCCTATTTTCCTTGGGCTTTGGACATTCACTTATGAAGTGATTCTTGTCTCCATAATTATAGCACTCGCGTTCGCGTCTTGAACTTCCACCACCTTTATTATTATAGCCATTATCTCTTCCAACCTTTCTACCATCACTATCACCTTGGTTACCAAACCGATTACCGCGCCTAGGATTAACTCCTCGTCTAAAGAACGTCCTAAAGTTCCTTGCCATAAGGTTGAGCTCTTCATCATCTTCATCACTTCCTTTATCACTATCATCACTAGTTTGTTCCCTAGTAACTTTAGCTTTAAGGGCTAGTGACTTAACCTCTTTCTTCTTTTCTTTAGAAACGACCTTGTGGTTTTCTAAAATCATTTCATACATGATGACGTGGGATTGCGACCACGCAACAGGTTTTACCTCTCAAGGGATCTTGAGAAGCTTGCAATCCCACCAGGCAGTGTACTTGGTCGGTGTAGTATAGTGTAGTGGTAAGCACAGGGGATTGATCGTTCTCTCACAGAGAATAGTGTTCGTTAGGTTAGAAAAACTACTCTAAAAGGTCTAAGGGTGAAGGAAGATTATTTTTATGGTTTTATATTTTTATGAAAGCAAGTAAAATCTCTGGTATTGGAGGAGTGGGCGGAATTAGTTGCTAGTCAACTAACCCAAAAACTACAATTGCAATAAAAAATAAAATAACTAAACTATTGTGGTTGTGAAAACTTATATGGAGACAAATGTGTTTACTTAGATTTCCTTACTCCCTAACTATCT
>LBNU01012337.1:35306-47196 GCA_014162995.1 Artemisia annua
AAGTCCTAAGTGTGGTTAATTACTTTCCCAACCATCCCATGAATAAGACACATATCATTGACTAACTCACGCTTTAACACTTGAAACTCACGCTTTGGGTACACACGAATTAGACTCAATAATATCTTAATCAAAGAATAAACCTTAGTTGGCGTTCCCATAACGGCCAACTCCCTTGCAATCCATATATATAGTACAACAAATAGTGGCCATATGAACCACTTACATAACTTTACATCGTTGGTTTAACAAACTTCCAACTTTCTTATTTTTTTTCTTTTCTCCTTTTTCGATTTTATTTTATTTTATTTTTTTTGACTTCAACATATATGTGTAACAATTTTTCTATCACGATTTTTCCGGATAATTTTTCCATATTTTTCATACTTTCAGAAATAACTGTAATAGTGAAAGTAGTAAACACACGAAAAATAAATTAAAAATATACAATATGTACTTTTCATACCAATTGCATTGTGCAATTTCCCGACCTAACCAAAGATAATGAATTACGCACACTGTAACACCCCCAAAATCGATTCGCAGCGGAAGATAGTGTCACTGGGGTGCTACTGAATTGGTATCACAACACAAGTACAAAGAACGGTTTTTACCTCAATTATTTAGAATAAAATTTATTAACAGAAAGTGTTAAATTTACATTATTCAAAGGTAGTGCGGGAAATAGGCCCATAAAAGAGTTTAAGCGGTCCCAGATACATTAGAGTAGTTTATGACCAAGCCATGCCATGCCGAAAGCCTTCAAAAGGTAGTTGTCGCCTTAAACCTGAAAATACATGCTAAAAAGTGTCAACACGAGGTTGGTGAGTTCATAGGTTTGTGTAAATAACAATGTAGTGTAATAGTAATGTGAGTTAAATAGTAGGTTCTGCAACCATTGTGTCACGCACATTGTCATAAAAATAAAGTTTACCTTAAAGTAAAATTTGAAGTGTGGACCATGAATAGAGTATGTGATCATTACAACGAATATAATGTCACATAGGAAAATAGTCTATTACGCTAGCACTAAGTTCATGCAACCGAAGCTCGACAGTTCAGTGCTGTTAGGATCAAAGTTTATAATCCTAACACGTAAATGGGACGACATTTACGGGATTACATTAGCTATCTTATTTAGCCAAAACACAAGGACTTGATATGTAATATTGCAATAGTTAGATTGTGTTAGGCTATAAATACCCCCTCCATACTTTCATGGAGGGGTGAGACTAGTGTGTGTAACTTATCATTTTCTTTCATTCAATAAAACACCTAGTATTTCCCTTCTCTCTCTACTTTCTCTCACTAACCATGGAGGTCATCTTCTTCCATGTTACCCGACCTCCCGAGTCCACAAATCATAATAAACTACGATCCTATCAAGTGGCATCAGAGCCAAGGTTATTACTTTGTTGATTCGTGGTGTTTTTCTTGTCAAAAAATCGGATTTTTTTCTAATCCGTACTGTTTTTGAAACTGTTTTCTATACATATTTTTCGGATCTGAATTTGTCTTATCTTTGTTATGGGAACAGTTTTATAACAGTCTTTATATAGATTGTTGTATCCAATAAAGTGGTCGAAAAGTCATAAAGTCCGAATCTTTCATCAACCGTTTACAAATCTGTGTCATGGATAGTATTGTCTAAGATATCAGGTTTTGTAACATCTTTTAGATTTTTTGTACCAAACTCGTGAATATTTGTGGTCATAAATTTGGTCTAAAACTGGTTCAGAAACAAAGGTCAAAGAAACTGGTCGGAATATAGTCGGTAAATCGCCGGAAAAATCGAAACTTCTTGTATAAGAAGTTCTCGAAAGGTACTTGTTATCGAGAAAAACTTGTTATCGAGAACAAAAACCCTAAACTGTCGAAATCTTTTTCTCGATAACAAAAGTTCTCGAAAACTTAAACCATGTTCTCGATAAGTCGTTCTCAAGTTCTCGATAAATAATTTCTCGATAAGTTGCAAATTATCGAAAAGTTATTTTTTCGAAAAATAACCAAATGAAAAAGTAATAGAGATGGAGAGAAGCAGTCGACCAAGACCATAACCTTAATACAACATCAATGAACCTCAGACCTCAAACCGAGACAACAAAGTTCCACAGGGAACCCATCAGCCCGGTTTATCTTCCAAATGGTTGGTCATACTTGGTTCAGTAAAAAGTAAACAAAACAATAGAAGGAGATAAAGAGCAGATGCAAGATAAATCAAATCCAAACTCAACTTTACCTAACCGGTTTACCCATCTCACAAACTACAAGTTATTCTAAACCATCTCCATCCAACATCACGACAAGACCAAGATCTAATTTCGACAACAAACTAACCAAATCCGTCTCATTCACTACACAAAGACTCGTACAAAAATGTTTAAACAGTGAAAGATCTCAGTCTTTATCTTTTGTGTGGCATTTATACCATTGACCTTATCAGATCTAAACACAAAAGAGAAAATCCATCATTGATCTTTTCGAAGGTCACACCTTTTTTTTTTATCCGAATATCACAACAAAGAAATATAACACAACTGTTACTTTCTTTGTCTCATTCGTTCAAGACTCTCAAACAAAATAAATAACCTACCGTGACCCATAAAAGAATCTTGACGCCTTCTAAGATGTTTCTTGATTCGGTAATGTGCAGAAAAATTTGAGAAAGGTCCGGCCATGTTTTTGTGTTTGTGATTAACTATTCGAGTGAGGTTATACTCGGATAATTGATAGATGATGGAGATGAATAGATTGAGATTGTGATGAGTTTTTTATGGTGATGAGATGAGTTAGGTGGGGAGAGAAAGAATGGTAGGCGGATAATTTGAGGTATATGTGTTTAGGGTTTGATGTTATAAGTTAAACTAGGGTAAGTGTCACTTATAAGAGGTGGAGTTTGGACCGGGTCATGATTCAAAGTGGTTCTTGGACTGCATTGGACTGAATCTGTTATTAATTGTCATTTGGGCTTCGTTTGGGCTGTGTTGGATCTGATCAAGATGGTTGTAATGAGTTGGGATTAAACATGTTCATCAAACAATTGTTTTTTGAGAAGAAAATTTATTTATATCACTAGAACCAAAAATGACACATCGAGCTGAATTTTAATTAGTCATCTGTATTTTCAAAATACAAAGTGTTATTTTTTGGTATAATTGTTGGCGTGAAGAGTGGTATTTTGGTTGTTACAAATTTTCACGGGGATACGGATACATTTTTTGACAAGATCGGGATATACCATTATCGAGTTCACTTAAACCGTCAAAAGGCTAGATATGAGCATTTAACCGCAAGTTGTGACTACGGCGATAATTCTTTATTACTTAATTGAGATTGAAGTGGAATTTCACGGGTGCGTGTACTTAGTATCTTGAAGATATCGGGGTTGGCGATAATTCTTCGAGATCCTTGTTGGAGCTTTTGTCCGTACAAATGACAGAGACTTGAGTTGTCTAGTTATACATGATGTTTGAAGGTTCTGCGTGTATAGCTATCACTTTAAGGAGTTACGTTATAGTGCTCAGTGTCACACAAAGTTGTGGATATTCAAGAGGTGATGTACATCTTATACTTGATGGTTGTAGAGTATAGAGTACTTAGGGATTCGATGGTGGATGAACTCTCTACGCCGCTCTTAGTCATACAATAGTGCAAGTTTAAGTCACAAATTTGGGTTATTCTACTCCGTTCTCAAGTTCATAATATTGGGTTTTCTTCATCAGTAGTCACTACAAAAAGCCGTCAGAACGATAATGGGGTCGNTAGTGCTCAGTGTCACACAAAGTTGTGGATATTCAAGAGGTGATGTACATCTTATACTTGATGGTTGTAGAGTATAGAGTACTTAGGGATTCGATGGTGGATGAACTCTCTACGCCGCTCTTAGTCATACAATAGTGCAAGTTTAAGTCACAAATTTGGGTTATTCTACTCCGTTCTCAAGTTCATAATATTGGGTTTTCTTCATCAGTAGTCACTACAAAAAGCCGTCAGAACGATAATGGGGTCGGTAAAGAGTTAGTTGAGAGAAGTATATAAGAGTAGAGATGTTTATCAGCAGTTGATTCTCATGGGGCTAATTATGGTACTTCACACCTGTTTGGTTAATTGGACATATGGGGTTACGCTGCCTCCGATTCTCATCGTTAACATAGTGTGTATACTTCCGATTTCAAAGAAGGCATCGTGGGGGAAGATAGAGTGGGTGTTCTTTGTGGTTCTTTGACTTTGCTTTAGATCTTTGCGAAAACACCCATTTTCCACGAGGATCTGCATTTAGGGGGAAGAAATGTGCACATCAAGGACGCATAATAGACTCACGTGATCGAGTTTACAATTTCATTTTTTGTTCGCGTTCTGTAAGCTCAAATTTAGCACGTTGTTCATAGAACCTTACTTGATCCCTAAGAGTATTTATCCTAGTGGTTAGGGTTTCATCTGGTGCAACAACAGTATACTCATCTAAATCACACATTTCTTCATCAGCAGAGGATATATCACTTGGTACAACAGACTCGACGTTGTGCTTCACATATTGTTCATATGGGACAATATTGCTATTCCCCAAATTTGCAGTATCTAATTCAGCAACGTTTGTTTGTTGTACATCGTTACATATCATTTGCTCATGCATCACATCATTATCACACACAACAGAAGACTTTCCACAAGATACGTCAGAATTACTATCGTGATCCGAATGTTGCTCAGTTGGGAACACTTTGATGGTTTCCAATTCAGCCTCATTTGAATCACAAACATTATTTCGTCGTATATCATAGAAGGTCTTTTGTTCATCATTAACAGCGCATTTATCATATAATTGTTTTAATGATTACTTATGTCTATCCTACTTTTCTAGAGACGCTAGAATAAATAGGCGAGGAAGGGGCATGGCGACCCAAGCAAGACTCAGCTAGACACAGAGGTTATCAATGCACTAATAAAAGTCACCAACGACATCAACATATAAACTTTAATTAATGGGAAAGCAATTTTAAGGGGAGTGCATGATCTTCCGTAGTCACATGACACAAGCCCATCAATTCTGATGAATTAAAGCGTACTAATACAATAAAACAAAACTACCAATCATAAGTAATTAAAACGAAGACTTAGCAACCAATCGAATTAGAAACACATCAAAACATCAATAGTCATAAACTTGGCTAACACATAAGGGTGTTAGCCCATAATCTCTATACCAAAGTACATAAACATAATCGTAGTATTAAGCATAATGAATACGTTACAATGATTAGAGATGCTCTTCAAGGATAATCAGGTCTTCTAGGATGATCTTCTGCTGTTTTAAGGGTTTTGATCGTCTGGGAATGACCCTAAGGGTTCCCAAAGATACCCTAATTCGTGAATGAGCCCGGTATTTATAGATTCTGAAATCGGGGTCGATACGGCGCATCTAGAGAGTTAGATGCGCTGCATCTATAAGTAAACATAGCCTCCAAGTCTGAAACTGCCAAGATATGGCGTATATAGAATTCTGATATGGAGCATCAGCCAATACGGCGCATCTAAAGACCAGATGTGCCGCATCTCCTTCAGAATCAGATTGATCTCCTTTTTCTCTTTCCGTGGCCGCTTGAATCAAGTAAAACGGAGTCCGGATGAAGGTTTTACGACCAAAATACGAAAGCATCTTCAAGTGTCGACTTGTAATCTTTGACTTCTTCTTTAAGCTTCCAATCTTCACTTGATGTCTCGGTAAGGATTATATGTGGCCAATACGGCGCATAGGATTGGTCCGATGCGGCGTATCAAGGTAACTTCGCGTGAGGTCCAAGATTATTATATTCCAGAATATTCCTACACCGCCTTTATATGCGGTGTATCTTCAATCTCTTATGCGGCGCATGTTCTCTTGTATCTTGGATCATCTTTTGGTGAAGTCTTGAGAGTGATACGCCGTATGTATGAAATGTAATGCGGCGTATCTGGAGTAGAACAAGTTGGTTCTTCTTCGTTGACCAAAGTTTCATATGCGACGCATGATAAAATCAGATGCGGCGCATGCTTCAAAGTCAGGCAGTGGCCTTTAATCTCTTCAATTCAGCAGACTTTCCAATCTTGATCATTATGCTCCATTTTACGTCCATAATAGCCAACTTTCACCAAATGCTTGTTTATAACTGAGAATTACAAAAGTAGGCGATTAAGTATCAATTCCCATATAAAATAATACAAAAAAAACAATATACATAGGATACATGATGCTAATAAAATGTACTTATTTGATGTCATCAAATATCCCCCCACTTGAACTTTACTTGTCCTCAAGTAAACCTTAGATTAAACTTATGAAAATGTATCCTAAACAGTTGTCTAGGATTTTTATAGTTAAGCATTCATTCGTTCAATCTCAATTACACAACCAAACACCTCACAAAATAGGAAAATGAAATCACTCAAATCACTCAACTAATCTATGTGGTAACATTTTAGTAATTCGCTCAATTGATCGGTCGTGACGAGTATTCTATCATAAGCTTGGCAAGGATACACATCTCCACCACTAAAGCTAAGGAGTGACAAGTCTAAAGCGGTAAAAAGGGGTTTTGAGGTTAAGGGTTGATCATCCTTTTTAATCTCTATCGATCTCATATTCCAGAAAAGGCGACAAAATTATGAATACATGATCGAATCCACGACCACGATACTCGCAATTGCTCAATTCCTTAACTCGTATAGGCTAAAGATAAGACCAAGTAATCTTCACCAATAATATTATATCAAAAAGGGCGACAAAATCATAAATACATAATCGAATCCACGACTACGATACTTAAGATTGCTCAAATCCCTAATCTCAAATAAATCAAAGGTTTGGATGAAGAATGATATAGGGTATGGATAATATTTGGGATATAAATTGGTGTAAAATAAAAAAAATAACAAAACAAATAGATTAAGTCCTAAGTGTGGTTAATTACTTTCCCAACCATCCCATGAATAAGACACATATCATTGACTAACTCACGCTTTAACACTTGAAACTCACGCTTTGGGTACACACGAATTAGACTCAATAATATCTTAATCAAAGAATAAACCTTAGTTGGCGTTCCCATAACGGCCAACTCCCTTGCAATCCATATATATAGTACAACAAATAGTGGCCATATGAACCACTTACATAACTTTACATCGTTGGTTTAACAAACTTCCAACTTTCTTATTTTTTTTCTTTTCTCCTTTTTCGATTTTATTTTATTTTATTTTTTTTGACTTCAACATATATGTGTAACAATTTTTCTATCACGATTTTTCCGGATAATTTTTCCATATTTTTCATACTTTCAGAAATAACTGTAATAGTGAAAGTAGTAAACACACGAAAAATAAATTAAAAATATACAATATGTACTTTTCATACCAATTGCATTGTGCAATTTCCCGACCTAACCAAAGATAATGAATTACGCACACTGTAACACCCCCAAAATCGATTCGCAGCGGAAGATAGTGTCACTGGGGTGCTACTGAATTGGTATCACAACACAAGTACAAAGAACGGTTTTTACCTCAATTATTTAGAATAAAATTTATTAACAGAAAGTGTTAAATTTACATTATTCAAAGGTAGTGCGGGAAATAGGCCCATAAAAGAGTTTAAGCGGTCCCAGATACATTAGAGTAGTTTATGACCAAGCCATGCCATGCCGAAAGCCTTCAAAAGGTAGTTGTCGCCTTAAACCTGAAAATACATGCTAAAAAGTGTCAACACGAGGTTGGTGAGTTCATAGGTTTGTGTAAATAACAATGTAGTGTAATAGTAATGTGAGTTAAATAGTAGGTTCTGCAACCATTGTGTCACGCACATTGTCATAAAAATAAAGTTTACCTTAAAGTAAAATTTGAAGTGTGGACCATGAATAGAGTATGTGATCATTACAACGAATATAATGTCACATAGGAAAATAGTCTATTATGCTAGCACTAAGTTCATGCAACCGAAGCTCGACAGTTCAGTGCGCTACAATGTAGCACATTTATAACAATAATAGGGGCCCATAGCGAGTGTTTAACCCAATACACTCGTAATCCGACTTGATATACGCCTGCATTGACCCGTCTGGCCAACCGAACGGGGGGAGTCACCCCCAATAGATCTATTTATATCAATCGCGCTTCCCAGCAGGAATTAACGGTTCATGAAGGTGGGCATAACAGTGGGTTCAGGGGCTTAGGCTAACTGCGCAATAGTTTTTAGAGAGTAAAGTATTGTTTGTGGTCCAGGAAATATTTTGCATGTTTCTCACCCCAAGATTTGTAAAACAAGTATAAGTAAAGTTGGGGTTATAAACTCACATATATGATTTAATCACTTGTGTCCAAAATAAGGTAATTCAATGTGCAATCAGTAAATAAATCATGCTTTCAAGTAAGAGAAAGTAATGAGTTTAAGTATGAACAAGCATTGAGTTTAATTAAAAATGAGCATGTATTCCCCCCCAAAACAGTTATAAAACAAGTAAAAGTAGGGGCCATGAACTCACCTCAGCAATTAGCAGTCAGATAGTATAGTAAATCAGATAGTGTTCAGCACCAACACGCGACCTAGATTAGTAAGGCATGTTTTAGTTCAAATATTTAGTTTAAGACTCAACGAGGTTAAATTAAGCTCAAAAGTTTTAAAGTGTTGTGTTATTGTCGCTTGTGTGGCAGCATTTAACTTTGAAAATAGTTTTCTGAACGTTTGTAAGTATTGGCTCATGGAAGTGCATAAGTTCACACGTATAGAAGCGTTAAGTGTATATGACGAAAAGTACTCGTTATTAGACAAGTGTATGAAAGACAAGGACGGAAAATAATCATTGATGATTATTGAGTGTTGTCGTGAAAAATGTGAGAAAGTGTTTAAAGTGATGAGAGAGCGGGCATGGCTCGTGCATATATGTTGGTTTCTCGTGGTAACTATGAGTTACAAAATATATGTTTAGGTAAAGGCCGTTTGAAATTTTATAAAACTTTAGTTGATTTTTATAAAATGCCATTTCAAGTATTTACAATTTTAGTATTAACAAGTTTAGTTTTTATAGTTTTGGAATGTGTGTTAAATGCATATTTAGTTTGAAGCTATAAGTTATGTAGTCATTTATGTCGCGACTCGTGTTCGAGTGGAGTGAAACGGGTCGGGAATGCGTGGCGGAATAAGTCGAGTATGGAGCACGTCGTTACACATACCGATTACGAAGGCAAGTCTTCCTTGTAGTAAAATTTTATGTCACAGTAATATGAACGCACACTTGATTTTGTTAAGACGAAATGGGATCAGGCCCAAAGTAAACTAGACCCCCATTTGTGAGTGGGCTAAGACCCCATATGAACTAGAAAACAACCCCCTAGATGGGCCTGTTGGGCTTCGACTCAGTCCACACACAAACGAGCCGAACTTGGGATTTCTGCTTAGCCAAATTATAGATGCAACATTGAGTTAAAAGAATATGGAAACGTTTAACACATAACGAGAGGAAGAAAAATGTTCAACAGTTTTCATGCCTTTAGACGCAAAGCGAAGTAAGACTTGAGCACTTACGACCACGGAATAGGACTCAACCCATGACCTTGGGTGGCCTCGCATTATGGCTGTTGGTTGTATTCGATACCGCGGCCACACGACACACCCGAATACTATCCAGGTGTTCGACTAAAACCAAGCCATTTAACCTATCAAAATAACTCAGGATATTTCCAAAATTATAAACACCAAAAAGGATGGCCAAAAAAAAGTGTCCACTGTTGAGTTCGAACAGTGGGTTTCGAGTTTCGACTCCAAATTCACTCGACGCAGTATAGGCTAGCAATAAGTTTATTATTAGTGTCTTATAGCACTTGATGACCCACAAGAAACAAGAATCAAACGCACCCTTATGGTGACTTGAGTGACTTCGACACACTCAAATGACCCAAAGACCACCACTGTGGTCGAACCACAGTGGGTTTAGACTCCATTAGCCATCCCAACATAACTCAAAATTAAGCCAATAAGCTATTAAAATAAGCCTTCCCACAAATCTTGAGCCAATACATTAAACTTTAGAGATCAAGTTTTTAGATTGTACTTATTAGTTTGCCACACAAGACCAAACAATAACAAAAATCATTCAAAGAACAATTAGGAGCCGATCGATATACATAAACCAAAACAATATTCCAACTTGTAAAACCAAATCAAAATAACAATCTTTGTAACCAAATTTATTTCAGTAATATTAAGAAATTACAAGTTTTAAGGAAATTAAGAAGACCTTAACAGGAGGTGGGAAGGATGTCGACTGAAGAAGCAGACCAAACAAAACCCGAATACAATTATAAACCCAGATCCGACTCCAAGCAAACCCAGGTCCGAATCCCAGCTAATCCACACAACCGATGTAGAGCGATACTCCTTGATGCGTGGAGATGTTTGTGAGTTTTGAGGATGTGTGGATCCCTGGTCTTCGATCAACTATAAAAAGAGAACAAAACGGAAAGTCTCCAATACTACTTTCGGATCTTTTAAGATGAGAAGTGACCAAATCGAGCTAAGATGTCTTTCACCCTTGGCTTCTATATCATCCTGTACGCGTGACTTTGAAACCTCGACAAAGAAAAGGGAATCCCACCTGTGGCGCTTAGGACCAATCTTGTTGTTTTGTTGTCATCGTGCAGATCAGACCTGGTTTTTCTTTAGGAGGTGGGGGAGATGGAGCGTAGCAGAAGGAGTGAAGAAGAAGGAGACAACGTTTTGTGTGTGGGGATAAGTGAGAGAGAGTAAGATAACGTTTTACATTCTTTTTTTTTCGTTTAAATAAAAGTAAAAGTTATAATAAAAGGTGAGTATTTTGAATAAAGGTGAGTGTTTTAATAGATTTAAGTGTAACCCATGTTTCGTTAAGCTTCGGTTTAAATTCGGGATTTTCCGGGTTGTCGTGAGAATGAAAATGTTATTTACGAGGACGTTTTTATAATAGAAATATTAAAACAAAGTTCATTAATTCCAGATAACCAGTATTTAGTTTTTGTCGTTACTAGGCTTGTGTCGGTACGCAAGTGGTGTTGTGTGCGAGATATTTCTCGCAGTAAAAATACTCAGTGATAGTCAGAAAAGGAAATATTCACATTTTCTGATAAAGTGAAGTGTACCCGTTTTAAGGGGTCATTTAAGCCCTAATTCGAGTAAATATGATCAAATATTGCCCTAAATCGTTCCTTTTGTCATTTTAGGTACTTTTGAGAAGAATTCTGGAAAACATGCATATTTAGACGTTTTTGGAGCATAAAAGTGAAGAAAACGACAAAGTCTCAAAAGAAGCTGAATCTCCTACCTGACGGCGTCAGAGTCACAAGGTAACGCCGTCAGCCAACGTTGACAAAGGAGTGAAATTACTTTACACTTGACGGGCCAGAAATATTTTGCAACATTTACACCTGACGCCGTCAGGTGTTACAAGATGTAGGCCGTCAGGTTATAAGCTAATGAGTGACGGCCCAGAAGGATTTAGAGGGCGACGGCGTCAGAAGTAGATCTAGGCCATCCGAGAACCCTAGTGGCGGCGAGCTGACGGCGTCAGACTCTATAACCTGACGCCGTCAGAATGTAAAATCTATATATATTTTCCTAATTTTCATTCATTAGTGTGGAACTTTGTGGGGAACTTTTGAGATAAAACCCTAAGGCGATTTTAGCTGTATTTTCAAGGGTTTTTCACCCTTGAATCCTTCATGTTCAATTAAAGATAAGTCCTCACTTAAATTAATCAATATGTCTATGTGTTGGTTAATTATATCTTATGCTTGTCTTTCAATTAACATGCTAGGCTAGATTTTTCTTGTGTTTGCTTAGATCTAATGAAACCTAACTATTAATTATTGGTTGATTGGTGTGTTATTA
>LBNU01012337.1:58268-95441 GCA_014162995.1 Artemisia annua
ATAGTTAGGGAGTAAGGAAGTCTAAGTAAACACATTTGTCTCTATATAAGTTTTCACAACCTTTTAATTTCTTGTTATTTTATTTTATTGCAATTGTAATTTTTGGGTTAGTTGACTAGCAACTAATTCCGCCCATTCCTCCAAAACCCAAGATTTTACTTGCTTTCCATAAAATATAAAAATACAAAAATAATCTTCCTTCACCTTTAGACCTATTAGAGTAGTTTTTCTATCCTAACGAACACTATTCCCTGTGAGAGAACGATCAATCCCCCGTACTTACCAATACACTATACTACACTGACCAGGTACACTGCCTGGTGGGATTGCAAGCTTCTCAAGATCCCTTGAGAGGTAAAACCTTTTGCGTGGTAGCAATCCTACGCACATCATAAAGTAATCAATGTAGTGAGTTACTGTATGCTATAGTGTGCGGGTTAGCTTCCCAAAATAGTTTTGTAAGCTCATGTATGGTTAGGTAAATTGACATTTGTAATTTAAAATTAGTTTGGAAAATTTCGGTTTGTTACACACACGAACACAGGTAATGTTAGGAAGCACACTTTGCCTAAAGCAATTAACCACGGATTTTAATCTACAGGGTAGGCTAAGGTGTAAGGGTGTAACGAAACATTATAACAAGGGTGTAAGAAATGAAAGGAATGGCTCTGAGGGTTTTTCTAGGGGTATCTTACTCTAAAAGTTAGAGTAAACAAAATGGTTTATACGGGGGTTAACTAACCAGTGTAGTTATTTAATAAACATAACATATATTAGGCTTTTTGGGTGTAATCCTAGAAATTTACCAAGTTAGACAAGTCACTCCAATTATATCAATAATACTCATTATGGTGGTCTCAAATAGTATACAAGCCAAGTTCTAAAGTTTACTATAAGTTACCGGCACACTCATATTTTTGTGGAATTTGGGGTAAAATATTAGGAAACGGAATAGGCTTAATTCTCACAATTTGGAAATAAGGGTTATGTGTGCGATCATTCAACTTTGATTTAACAAAAACATGCTAGAAAAATTTTAAATTTAGGCATATTAAGTGTATATTAAGCATATTTTTGAGAAATAAGGACAACTAAACATTATAATTCTCCATCCCCCCACTTAAGATAAAAAACGTCCTCGTTGTTTAATTTGAAATTAAAAACAGGAAATTAAAAGAATTAGAACGGAAAACTCCCCTGAGATTTTGCTCGGTATGATCCATCATGATAAGAATGCGAGCATATGTAATTTGGGAGTTTATTAACATCTTCAATTGTCCAGACCTGTAAAAAAATGTAGACCACAGAAAAAGAATCTTGAGGACATCTCATTAATTATTCTTTAGGAAAATAAAAGTACGAAAAAATTTACAGGTCAGAGTGTCGATGCACCGTATCCATGGAATATTGGATCGCCGCATCAACTTCCTGTAACTAATACGCCGCATTTACTAAAAGTGCATGCGCCGTATTGACCAACTAACAGAAATACNATTATTCTTTAGGAAAATAAAAGTACGAAAAAATTTACAGGTCAGAGTGTCGATGCACCGTATCCATGGAATATTGGATCGCCGCATCAACTTCCTGTAACTAATACGCCGCATTTACTAAAAGTGCATGCGCCGTATTGACCAACTAACAGAAATACGAAAATAAAATTAAACTAAAAACGAAATAAAAGACAAGCGTGGGTTGCCTCCCACGAAGCGCTTGTTTTTGTTAGAGTCACGAGCCTGACTCCACCCTTATGTACTATGTAATAGGGTGTTTTTCCCCCCACTTGTGGTCAAGTGTGGGTGATAGTAGCAATAAGCACCATAAGGGTGTATATTTGCTACAGTAGGAAGATAGAATATGTAAAGATAATATCTTGGCAATATGTGTACTTCGTTCATTACTTTACCCGTTTTGGTTAATTAATTGGATGGATTGAACATTACATGTGAGAGAGTAGTATGTTGAGGATCAATGAGTCTCCTTTCTTCTTCGTTTGTTCCATTGGTAGTAAGGCGTCCCTTGACTTCCATAAAAGATAAGAAAGGGTCTTTGGCAATTAAAAGTTCGAGTTCCTCTATATCCCTCATAGGATTGAAGTCATCCTCTTCAATCATGGTCGTGTCCATTAGCTCATCCTTGAATTCTTTCTCGAGCTTCACCAAAAATAGGTTGATGACAGGTGCTTCATATGCTTCATTATTGCACAAGGATCTTTCTTTTTTAAGCCTAAGACATTCTTCCATAGTTATGTCCGGATTGTCCATCTCCATTATTACCTGAAAGATAAACAACCAAGAACAGCAGTAACCGAAACAATATATACAAAACAATGAAAAAAAAAATATTTTTGGGTCACAGAAGATCGATGCGTCGTATCCAACAGACAATGGATACGTCGTATACGACACAAGTTAATACGTCATATCCAACAGACAATGGATACGCCGTATTAGCTTCCTGCAATTTTCTTTTCTTTTTTTTATATATATAAAATTTAAACGCTAATAAAATTAAATAAACACAAAAAGTTAAAAACGAAAAATATTTTTGGGGTCACAGAAGATCGATACGCCGTATCTAACAGACAATAGATACGCCGTATCGATACAAGTTAATACGCCGTATCCAACAGACAATGGATACGTCGTATTATCTTCCTGCAACAATTTTTTTTAAAAAAAAATTAAAAGCTAAAAATCACACAAATTTAAAAAAAAAAAATTGCCACAGAACGTCAATGCGTTGCATTCACAGACAAGAATGCGCCGTATTGAAAACATATAGATGCGCCGTATTCACAGACAAGAATACGCCGTATCTCCCTGCTGAGACAGACACGCAGACAGTAAACAAATAATAAAACAATTAAAACAAACACACAAAAATAACCTTAAACAGAAAAATACCAATAAAACTAGTAAATAGATAAATTCACTCCCCAGCAACGGCGCCAAAAACTTGATGTGTCGTTGTATAGGTGATTATTCCTTATCAAGTTTTACATTTATATTTTGCCGACTTAACCTATAACAACACTAACGGGCAGTGTACCCGATCAATGTAGCCTAGTTGGTAAGTAGAGTGTCGATCACTAAGAGTGAGATTTCTAATATACTAATTCTAAAGGTATTCGACTCTCCTAAACTAACATAAAGGGGGGTTCAGCCTGAGAGACTGGCACGGGTTTGGTTTTGTACTAACTAAACTAAACTAAACAAACAAAGATACCAAAGATAAGAAGAGTGTGTTAACCAAGTTTCATATAAGATTAAGTTTCAATAGTAGTTCCTAAGGCCTGCAGTGATTGGTGCTAAAGACTAGGCGCGGTCAATCCTAACTCTCGTTTCCCTATAGTCTAGATTCCATTCTAATTGGAATCTGCATAAAGCTGCTTAATAATTACAATGTTTATGATTAAATAGCTTGTCACTTGTTTTATTGCTAGTTTTATATGAAGTGTATACAATTAAACCTTTCTCGTTGGCTCTAATCTCATCGACGAGTAAACCCTTAATGACTACTTATGTCTATCCTACTTTTCGAGAGACGCTAGAATAAATAGGCGAGGAAGGGGCATGGCGACCCAAGCAAGACTCAGCTAGACACAGAGGTTATCAATGCACTAATAAAAGTCACCAACGACATCAACATATAAACTTTAATTAATGGGAAAGCAATTTTAAGGGGAGTGCATGATCTTCCGTAGTCACAATGACACAAGCCCATCAATCCTGATAAATTAAAGCGTACTAATACAATAAAACAAAACTGCCAATCATAAGTAATTAAAACGAAGACTTAGCAACCAATCGAATTAGAAACACATCAAAACATCAATAGTCATAAACTTGGCTAACACATAAGGGTGTTAGCCCATAATCTCTATACCAAAGTACATAAACATAATCGTAGTATTAAGCATAATGAATACGTTACAATGATTAGAGATGCTCTTCAAGGATAATTAGGTCTTCTAGGATGATCTTCTGCTGTTTTAAGGGGTTTTGATCGTCTGGGAATGAGCCTAACGGTTCCCAAAGATATCCTAATTCATGAAGGAGCCCGGTATTTATAGATTCTGAAATAGAGGTCGATACGGCGTATCTAGAGAGTTAGATGCGCCGCATCTATAAGTAAACGTAGCCTCCAAGTCTGAAACTGACAAGATATGGCGTATATAGAATTCTGATATGGAGCATCAGCCAATACGGCGCATCTAAAGACCAGATGCGCCGCATCTCCTTCAGAATCAGATAGATCTCCTTTTTCTCTTTCTGTGGCCGCTTGAATCAAGTAAAACGGAGTCCGGATGAAGGTTTTACGGCCAAAATACGAAAGCATCTTCAAGTGTCGCCTTGTAATCTTTGACTTCTTTTTTAAGCTTCCAATCTTCACTTGATGTCTCGGTAAGGATTATATGTGGCCAATACGGCGCATAAGATTGGTCCGATGCGGCGTATCAAGGTAACTTCGCGTGGGGTCCAAGATTATTATATTCCAGAATATTCGTACACCGCCTTTGGATGTGGTGTATCTTCAATCTCTTATGCGGCGCATGTTCTCTTTTATCTTGGATCATCTTTTGGTGAAGTCTTGAGAGTGATACGCCGTATGTATGAAATGTAATGCGGCGTATCTGGAGTAGAACAAGTTGGTTCTTCTTCGTTGACCAAAGTTTCATATGCGACGCATGATAAAATCAGATGCGGCGCATGCTTCAAAGTCAGGAAGTGGTCTTTAATCTCTTCAATTCAGCAGACTTTTCCAATCTTGATCATTATGCTCCATTTTACGTCCATAATAGCCAACTTTCACCAAATGCTTGTTTATAACTGAGAATTACAAAAGTAGGCGATTAAGTATCAATTCCCATATAAAATAATACAAAACAAACAATATACATAGGATACATGATGCTAATAAATGTACTTATTTGACGTCATCAAGTGTAGATAGGGTAATTTGGAAGGGGTGTAAATGTAATTCCTCACATGGCATAAGTGAGAAGAGAATATGCCATGGAATATTCCACAAGGGAAGGGTTAAGGTGTAACTATGGTTAGGTTTAAAGGTTTAGAAGATTAACAATGGTTAAGTGAGAAAGGGTTAAGTGTAGAGAGTTAACCATCGTTGGGTTTGAATGTGGTTTGAGTTAACCAAGGTTGCGTTAAGGTTAAGTGATGGGAACTAACCATGGGTGGATGAGGTGAACCATGGTTGGCTTAGAAAGGAATATTCCAAAGGAATATCCTTTGCTTGGAGGGAAAGGATGATTGAATGGTTAAGATGGTTTTGGTTTGAAATGGATGGTGTAGATTAAAAACATGTGATCGAATGGATGGAGGGTTGAGATGTGTTGTAAGAGAATAGATGGTTGAGATGGAGTGTGTAAGAGTGTGTAAGTGAGTATGTGTATGGATTGTGAGTAGTGTGTATATTTTCAATGAAAAGGTGTGGGAGTATGTGAAGAGTGGGTTGTATAGATGTGATGGGTATAGGTATGAGTTGTGTATGTGAGGTATAGGTGTAGTATGTGTAAATGTGTGTGAAGAGTGGTATGTGAGTGAAGTGTGTGTATTTTGAATGTAAAGGTGTGTGTATGTGAGTAGTATGTGTAAGGATGAGTGTGTGTGTAGAAAAGAGTGTCTAAGTTTGCGTATGGGAAGTTGGTAAAGTGGAAAGGAATAATGTGTGGGAGTTTGTGTGAGGGGGACAAAAGGACACTTTTGTGAAGAGTGTGTAAGGGAATATGTAACAGGGATTTTTGGGAGAAAGTGTGGGAGGTTTAGTGGTTTTGGGTTTGATGGTTTTGGTGTAGGTGGTTTTGGGTTAAGTGATAATTTGTTTAAGGAAGGTGGTTTTGGGTTTGATGGTTTTGGTGTAGGTGGTTTTGGGTTAAGTGGTAATTTGCTTAAGGAAGGTGATTAGGAAAGTAATTAAGGAAAGAGTAAGAAATAATCTAATTGTCATTAAGAAGAAATGTTTTAGACAATTAAGATTATAAGTTGAGAAAATCATAAGTTACTTATATACCCAAGTAACACTACGTCGAGAATCCATAATTTCATGTCTCGTGACTTTCCACGACTCGACGTTCTCAACTAACACCTTGGTACAAACGAGTCAAGTGCTTTGCCTTGATGTAAAGCATAACCCAAGTGGGAAAGGATGCGTTTACGCAAAGAGACCTTGGACTTAGTTAGACCAATAAGTGAGTAAACCCGTTATGTGATTAGAGAGGACGTAAGCACGGGATATGAGCATATGGATGCTTTCACGCGTTGTTACGTGAAATATATAAGCTCCCTAAGTTTAGAAAAGCCTTGGCTAGAGGCAAGTGTTTAGAAACATGAGTTGGTGTTTTCCAGTAAGCGGGTGTTTTAAAAGTAGGATCTCTCAAATCTCAAAACTCGTTTTGAGTGTTCTCAATTAAGCACATAACATATACATACCTGAATTGAAAGATCCACATTTGTCGGGTAAGGGGAAAGCCGACTTACAAAATTCGCCCGGAGCATTACAGACACCTGGCGCGTCACCCGCGCGTTGACGCGCGGGCAGCGCGCCAGCAGCAGCTATTGGTTCCGGCGATTTTAGGCTACTGTTTGTTATTTTATGTGTTCCGAAGGTTTATTTTTCATTATCAAAACATTAGGAGATCTTGATCATGTTGCCTCAACACAAAGTTTTGGTAACAAAGGTTTGATAAAGGAGATGGTTACAAGAATTTCAGTTGATTCAAGAGGGGATATATACTTGACAAGGAATGATAAAACCAGGGTAAGGGCTAAGTGTAGAGGGATTGTACCTGTTTTTAATGAAAAAGATAGTGAATCTCAGTTGGGCCTAGTGAGCCAACTGGATCACAGGTTAAGAAGCCCAAGAAGGTTAAGGAAAAAAAGTCACCATGTTCTGGGCCTAGTGGATCACAGATTGAAAACCCTAATGTCGATGTTATAGATACTCAATCTTGTCCATGGCTGCTACATTGTTCAAAATCAAAGGAAGAAACTTGGTATGTGAAGATCTTTGAAGATAACCATACTTGTTTACAAACAAGAAATGTGAGAAAGTGTACAACTAAGTTTCTTTCCAAAGTAGTAGAAGAATCACTAAAACCAAACCCCAAGATACCTTTAGCTGCTCTGAAAGATCAAATAAAAAAGAAATATGAATTAGGTGTTTCAAGTGCAAAATTTTTTAGGGCAAAACAAATGGCACAGGATAGGGTTAAAGGGATTACATCCAGCAGTATGCTAGTTTAAGAGACTATGCCTTAGAATTGTAAGAGCAAAATCCAGACACAACAATAAAGACTGATGTGGATAGAAACTGTGCACCAGATAGTCCAACAAGGCAATCAAAAGAATCTATGTATGCTTGGGAGGTTTAAAGGGTGGATTTAAAGTTGAAAAGAGATATCTCTTGGGTCTTGATGGTTGTTTCATGTCTAGACCATATCCAGTACAGATATTGACTGCTATGGGGGTTGATCCAAGTAATGGGATATATCCCTTGGCTTATGCAGTGGTTGAGTCTGAAAACAAACAAGCTTGAAAGTGGTTTCTAGACTGCTTAGGAGATGACTTGGAGCTATTCAGGAATTCAAATTTCACTTTTGTGACAGATAGACAAAAGGTACTTACAAATTATTTTTCAATACATTTATTTTGTTATTCATGTACTCCACCTANTATGCAGTGGTTGAGTCTGAAAACAAACAAGCTTGAAAGTGGTTTCTAGACTGCTTAGGAGATGACTTGGAGCTATTCAGGAATTCAAATTTCACTTTTGTGACAGATAGACAAAAGGTACTTACAAATTATTTTTCAATACATTTATTTTGTTATTCATGTACTCCACCTATTATAATTTCATTATATCTTAACTTGTGTGTCAGGGTCTGACGCGTTGGATTGCACCCCTCGCAAAAAGGTTTTACTTCTCAAGGGATCTTGAGAAGCTTGCAATCCCCACCAGGCAGTGTACCTGACCGATGTAGTATAGTGTATTGGCAAGTACCGGGGGATTGATCGTTCTATAGGGGAATAGTGACGTTAGGATTGAAAAACTACTCTAATAGGTCTAAGGGTGAAGGAAGATTCTTTTTGTATTTTTGTATTTTATTAAAAGCAAGTAAAAATCTCGGGTTTGAAGGAGTGGGCGGAATTAGTTGTTAGTCAACTAACCCAAATTACTACTTATGCAATTAAAATAAAATAACAAGAAAGTAATTGTTTGTGAAAACTAATATGGAGAGAAGTGTGTTTACTTAGATTTCCTTACTCCCTAACTATCTTTTATTGATTGATTAGTGTGTATTAATTGCGTGGATGACGGATTGTATTCCTTAATACCATTCGTGGGAGTGTGTACGGACTTCTCCCAACTCTATAAGCTCCTACTTCACTCCTATGTCGAGCCGACTAAGAAGCTCCTAACATGGGATCACTAGAATTCGCTTATGCATTAAATACAATCAAATAACCTTAGTACACCTTGGTTCATGTTTCTTAAGACGTTCAAGTATGTTACCAACCGGAAGTCTGCCAGTTTTCTTAAGCCTAACATCGATAAACACCCATCCAATACAATTAATAACACACTATTCGATCAATAATCAATAGTTAGGTTTCATTAGATCTAAGCAAACACAAAGAAAACCTAGCCTAGCATGTTAAGCAAAAGACAAGAACAAGATAGAATCAAACAACACATAGACATATTGAATGATTAATTGATTACTTATCTTCAATGTAACATGGAAGATCTCAAGGTTAAAAACCTTGAAAAAGGCTGCTAAAATCGTCTAGGGTTTCTCCCTTAAAAGTTCCACACTAATGACTAAAAATTATGGGAATATATATAGAAAATCAGATCTGACGACGTCACGTATAACCTTGACGCCGTCACGCCGCCGTGGTTAGGGTTTCTTGATGGCCTTCTTGACGCCGTCCCTCTTTAATCCTCCAAAATCCATTCTGGCTTATCAGGGTCTGACGGCGTCACGTCCAAGCTTGACGTCGTCAGAGGTACTATTCAGCAGATTTTTGGCACTTTGTCGAATTCTTCACTTTTATGCTCCAAAAACGTCCAAAATGCTTCCTTTTCTAAAATTTCACTCCAAAGTACCTAAAATGCCAAAAGGAACGATTTAGGGCGATATTTGATCAAATAAATACGATTTAGGGCTTAAATGACCCCCAAAAAGTGGTACACTTTTTGCCTTATCAAATACCCTTACACTTGAGATTTGCTTGTCCTCAAGCAAATGCGCTTTTATTCTAATAAAAATACAAGTTAGGGGTCATTTAACTCTAATATAAAAGTAATTACAACAAATAATCGTTCCCCTTCAATCATAATAAGCACGGAGATTACATACTAGCACCTCACAAGTAGTGTTTAGATACTCACATCTCTCAGGTGTCATAGAATTATATCTCATAAATGAAAACGGAAAATATCTCTCACTACCTGTCATAGCAAATAGATTACCATAGGCTTGGGAAAGGATCGAAAACCTTCTCTACTAGGCGTAAGCACCTAAGATAAACTATCAAAGAGTACTTTACAAAAGGGTTGTAATGAAGTGTAGGGATATGATAAACACGGATTTGTTGGATAAGGGATATTTTACTGGTGGCGAGTTAAAGATCAATCACATGTACAATATGGCGTTGCTAAGCCAAGACTAGACTCGACTAAAGCTAACCAAAAGCTAATAAAAATATAAATTAAACAAAGAAAGAAACGGGATGGTAGTCCGTCTGTTTTTTCTACTTTTCTTTTTCTCATTTTTTTTTGTATTTTTCTTGATTTTTCGATTTATTATTATTATTTTTTTATTTTTTTTTATTTATTTTTGCATACATTCTTACCCTACCATCCAAAATAATACATCATAGGGGCCTCGGTTCTCCCCTTACACTTGAATTTTTACATACTTTACAAATAACTATTCTAATGACTCGAATTAAGATAATCGAAACACTTGGAGTACTTTTTAAAATATTTAGCACATATGGGGGTAATAATGTTGTTCTTCCACATTACTCCATTACACTAGTACTTTACCCATGAGTCTAAATCGTCCCAAAACAATATGCACAAGGATATGACTTGACATAGCAACCATCTAATCAATTAGATAATTAACTAAGGGTTTAAACAAATGTTGTCACAATAATGCACTAAAGGTGAGTGCATACAAGGTAAGCTAAGGCGATTTGGGTGTACATTTAAGTGGGGTGTAACAAATTCTTCCTTTAAGTATAATGCTTAAAGTTAGAAACGAAAACATAGGTTCAGAGGGGTGTACTAGGGGTATCGTGTACCAAAAATGGGTACAACGCTAAGGTGTGGGAGAATTACTTGACCAATGTAGCCAACGTAATTATAACAAAAACACAGGTGTAAAACAATGGGTTAATCCTAATGCCTCTTATCATGTAGTAAATCTAACTACACGAATGTAGTCTCACTTGTGGATTCGGGATGGTCCTAACGTAAGTTCTAGAATCTAAGTGCTACCGGTACACACATCATAGCATAAATGCTTTTTCTACCAATTCTAGGGGCGAACCTCACATATTTGGGATGGTCCGAAATATAAATCATCTTCTTGTCCAAAATAACCTGTTAGGCCTGAGAAAACAAACACGAAAACCTGCATAACATCGGCGGGATAAATTTGTATAGGGATATAATGCTTGTGGAATGAATATTTTGCAGATTCCTGGAGTTTATAAGTTAGAGATTTTATAGAGCATTTTTTGATTCCGGAAGAAAAACAAAACTTTCAAAAATTCCAGAAAACAGAGTCTGACGCCGTCAGCCTGGGGCTTGACGCCGTCAGAAGTGATCTGACAGATTTTTCATGTTAAGTTTCTGGAAAATTTCTGGAAAAACTCAATTCTTACTTCCTGGAAATCTTGCAAAATATCATTATGACTCGATACAAGCATTTGACTCAAACAAGTACTAATATGTATGTCAATTTATTATTGTAATGATTCAAGTTCATTTGTTCTTATAAACCGATTTAGATTTCCCTTACACTTATCTTTTGCAAAATACCTTTATATGTAGTTAAGACGAAGTTAAAAACAAAATAAAGCATTTTCACAATTTAGTTTGAAGCATGAATCAATAACAATAAAAATAAAACATACATACGGAAGCAAATAAAATCAAACAAACAAACAAACAATTAAACACACAAAGCTTGGGTTGCCTCCCAAGAAGCGCTTTTCTTTATTAACGAGTCTTGTAGCTAGACTCAAAGTCACCGTACATTACGTGACTTCATCGTTAGTCACGTCCTCTAGGTCATCCTCGGATTTGGTCTTATATTCTGGACCTAGCTGCAAGGATTCTTTGTAAAACCCAAATATCCTACTCATAACATAGTCTACTCCTCTACTTCTATCCTTGTCATTCCTATAGTAGACCGCTTGCTTGTGCTCCTTCTCAAGGTTTGACAAAAGTCGGTATTGCTCTATCTTATAAGGCATTTGGTAAGCTATATAATCAGTCTCGTCCTTGAACCTAACTATCCCTAGAGATGGGTCATAATTCATTTTAGAGGCCTCAACAAACGGCTTTCCAAAAACTACTTGAGTTAAGCACGCATCTATTACCGGGCGAATATCCTCAACAATCACAAAGTCGGCGATATAGGTAAAATTCCCTATGTAGACATGTAGTCCCCTAACTCTACCTACAAAATTGCTCATCCAACATGTGCTAGGAAATGTCCTAAGTCCCAGTTGCTTTTTCATTATTAGATTGTAGTGGGCTCTAGTCATGACGTTTATTGGGGACTTAAGATCTATGTAAGCCTTCCAAACATGTAAGTGACCTATATTGCATGGTATGTTGATGTTGGAAGGGTCACCTGTTTTGATGATCGGGTTACCTAGGAAGTATGGTGTCTCGGGGTCATCGAATAGATCCTTATGGTATGCACATTCTTCCTTAGTGAGCAACCTATTGAAGTAGTCCTCTTCGTCATCAACTTCTTCTACTTCACTTATCTTAGCTTCCTTATCAACCTCATCTTCCTTAACCTCATCCTCATTCTTGTCACTTTCTTCCTTATTCTTATCGATTGGCTTAATAGTGACGACATTGACGAAGTGGACATGTTTGGATGAAGAAGGGTCTTTGATTTGGGGTCCGCTATTAGTGTCCCTAACGTCCTTATGTGGAGGTGATAGCACTTGGTTGTTGAGGGCCTTCAATAAGTTGTCAATCTTATTGGTCATCTCTACTTGTTGTTGATTAAATTCGGATGTGAATTTAGCTATACGAGCTTCTTGAGATGCCATAAAGTTGGACATCAATCCTTCAAAGTTATTGGTACTACCATAGTGGTTGGAAGGATTGTTGTTGAAGGTACGGTTCGAGCTTGAACCGTTAGGTTGAAAACGACTAGGTGGGTTGGAAGAATTGTTTTGGGGTACGTTTTGGTTTGGCTTCCACCTAAGGTTTGGGTGATTTTTCTAAGATGGGTTGTAGGAATCACCTTAAGGGTTTGGCTTGGGTTTGAAAGTGTACCACTTGTCTCCAGCTCTGTCGGTACGCGAGGATGCGTAGTCCGCAAAAGCTTGTTCGGGGAGTTCCATGCAATCACGAGTGTCGTGGGGACCACTACATAATTCGCACGAAGAAGTGATTTTGTTCACTTGGCTTGAAGGTTTAGGAGCCTCGTAGGATTTCATAAGAAACTTGACTTGGTCTTCAAGTTCTATGATCCTACGGTCGGAAGTGCTTGAATTTTTCGAAGGCAAAGATTTTGCCCTGACCATTTTATTCAAATCACGGGGATCATTCCAACTTTCGTTGTCATAAAGAGCAAGATCTTCTAGGAGATCCCATGATTGTTCCGCACTTAGATCACGTAGCTTACCACCAGCCGCTTGGTCAATGGTTTGCCTCGTGGGGAGATTGATATGGTCATAGAAGATTTGGACTTGGAGCCAAAGGTCTATGCCATGATGTGGGACTTTTTGGAGTAAGTCCTTGAATCGAGTCCATGCCTCGTAGAGGGTTTCGCCTTGACGTTGTTGGAACATCAAGATATCATTCCTTAGCTTGGTAGTTCTTCCCGGTGGGAAAAATTGAGCAAGGAAACGAGTGGTGAGATCATCCCAAGAGGTGATGGATCCTGCGGGTAGACGCTCTAGCCATTGACTAGCATGGTCTCGCAGAGAGAATTGGAAGAGACGTAATCGGGTAGTCTCTCGAGTTTCAACATCAAGGTCTATGGAATCTACGATCTTAAGGAAGTCCTTGAGGTGTTGATTAGGATCTTCGGAACGAAGTCCATGGAATGCACATCCGCTTTGCACCAACCGGATGGTGTCGGATCGCAAGGGAGACACATTGGCTCCTTGGGTGAGCTCAATGGTGTTTCGATAGCCTTGGTGGCTAGGACGGGAGTACTCTCCTAAAGTACGGGCTCTAGGAGGTTGGTTTGGTTGTGGTGGTTGTTGTGGTGGTGGGTTGTTGGGATCAAGGATATTACCACCTTCCATGTTGGCGGATGGTAATGGTTACAAACAAAAACACGAAGAAAAAGATAGACTAAAGAAAAACCTAGAAAAATAAAATAAAAACCTCACTAGAAAGGAATCTAGCGAATAGACCTAATAAAATAAAGATTCAACCTAAACAATAACTATTCCCCGGCAGCGGCGCCAAAAACTTTGATGCGTTGGATTGCACTCCTCGCAAAAAGGTTTTACTTCTCAAGGGATCTTGAGAAGCTTGCAATCCCCACCAGGCAGTGTACCTGACCGATGTAGTATAGTGTAGTGGCAAGTACTGGGGGATTGATCGTTCTCTAGGGGAATAGCGTCGTTAGGATTGAAAAACTACTCTAATAGGTCTAAGGGTGAAGGAATATTCTTTTTGTATTTTTGTATTTTATTGAAAGCAAGTAAAAATCTCGGGTTTGAAGTAGTGGGCGGAATTAGTTGCTAGTCAACTAACCCAAATTACTACTTATGCAATAAAAATAAAATAACAAGAAAGTAAGTGTTTGTGAAAACTAATATGGAGAGACGTGTGTTTACTTAGATTTCCTTACTCCCTAACTATCTTTTATTGATTGATTAGTGTATATTAATTGCGTGGATGACGGATCGTATTCCTTAATACCATTCGTGGGAGTATGTACGGACTTCTCCCAACTCTATAAGCTCCTACTTCACTCCTATGTCGAGCCGGCTAAGAAGCTCCTAACATGGGATCACTAGAATTCGCTTATGCATTAAATACAATCAAATAACCTTAGTACACCTTGGTTCATGTTTCTTGAGACATTCAAGCATGTTACCATCCGGAAGTCTGCCAGTTTTCTTAAGCCTAACATCGATAAATACCCATCCAATACAATTAATAACACACCATTCAATCAATAATCAATAGTTAGGTTTCATTAGATCTAAGCAAACACAAAGAAAACCTAGCCTAGCATGTTAAACAAAAGACAAGAACAAGATAGAATCAAACAACACATAGACATATTGGATGATTAATTGATTACTTATCTTCAATGTAACATGGAAGATCTCAAGGTTAAAAACCTTGAAAAAAGGCTGCTAAAATCGTCTAGGGTTTCTCCCTTAAAAGTTCCACACTAATGACTAAAAATTATGGGAATATATATAGAAAATCATATCTGACGGCGTCACGTATAACCTTGACGCCGTCACGCCGCCGTGGTTAGGGTTTCTTGATGGCCTTCTTGACGCCGTCCCTCTTTAATCCTCCAAAATCCATTCTGGCTTATCAGGGTCTAACGGCGTCACGTCCAAGCTTGACGCTGTCAGAGGTACTATTCAGCAGATTTTTGGCACTTTGTCGAATTCTTCACTTTTATGCTCCAAAAACGTCCAAAAGGCTTCCTTTTCCAAAATTTATCTCCAAAGTACCTAAAATGCCAAAAGGAATGATTTAGGGCGATATTTGATCAAATAAATACGATTTAGGGCTTAAATGGCCCCCGAAAAGCGGTACACTTTTTGCCTTATCAGGGTCTTATACCTGCCCTACAAGAAATGTTCTAGCAGCTGAGCATAAATATTGATTGAAACATATCTATGACAACATGAAATTAGAATGGAGGGGGGCAACAATTTAAAGAACTGCTGTGGAGGTGTGCAACATCACCTACTATGTAGTTGTTTGAGAAAAACATGGATGAAATTAGAAGAACTAATAAGGAACTTTATGATTGGCTAAAATTAATTCTACCTCAACATTGGAGCAGGTCTCATTTCTCTGGTAAGAATATGAACAAATTTGGATGAATAATGATAATGTTAATTAATGTTCGACAATTATATTGGTATTTTTAACTAATGCATGTATTGTCAATGATTTTGTCAATATAGGAAGACCAAAGTGTGATGTGTTGTTGAACAATATGCGTGAGGTTCTTAACAGACAATTATTAGATGGCAGGGATAAGCCCATCATCACTTGCCTAGAATTCATTAGACACTATCTTATGAAAAGGATAGTCATTGTGCAACAAAAGATCAGCAAGAGTCATACCTAATGCCACAAAGATGTTTAATTTCTTTTAAAAGAATGTTGCTGATGTTAGGGTTACATGGAATGGAGGAGATAGATATCAAGCAACTGGTCCTCATGGAGATCAATGTGTTGTGAACATGAATCTAAGGACTTGCTCATGTAAGAAGTGGGAACTCACAGGAATGCCATGCAAGCATGCAGTGGCATGCATCTAGGACATGGCTACTAATAGGATGGACCCTGGACTACCTGAGACTTGGGTCAGTGACTGTTATTGGTTGTCTACTTGGCAAGAGATGTATCGGTTCAAGGTAAATCCAACTAGGGGACCAGATATGTAGGAAAAGTAACCAAGCCCAATCACAATAACACCACCAGACTATCACCCACCTGTTGGTAGACCACCAAAAAAGAGGAGGAAAAGTGCAGCTGAGATATATGAAAACATGGTGAAAAATGGGAGGTTAAGTAGGCAAGGTAGAAGTATAACTTGCAAAAATTGTGGTGAATCAGGTCATAACAAAAGATCATGCAAAAGTCAAAGAGGTCAAAGATTCAAGCCATCACAATCATCTACAAGTGTTATACCATCTGCACCAACTCATAGGCCAACCCCATCTGCAAGTGTTAGGCCATCTGCACCAACTCATAGTCCAAAACTGTGACATTTCAAAATTTTCATGTCATGAATTTTAATATTTTATTATTTAACTATTCTATTTTTTTTAGATAATTAACTTCGTCGGAAGTTATCTGCGTACGTTCAATTAATTCAAACCAACACTATGTCCATTATACACTTTTTATGCATTTTGGTTCCTTACAATCCTATTTTAAAAGTCATAATTTACTTTTTCCAGCTTTACGTAAACCTTGCACATTTTACGTTTTATGCAATTTAAGTCTACGTTTTTAGGTTTTAACTATGTTTAAACCTTCCCATAAATTCACCACTCATCTAAATTACTCAAATAGGTCATGATAACAAGTTTTAATATTTTTGGAAGTTTTATAATTTTACACTACCCGGTTTTACATTACGCGTCTTAAAAACCCTACGTTTTAATCTCCGAGAGCAAACTACACCTCATAACACAACAAATACTCAAAATACACCACAAAACCCACTCACCCTTTTTCCCTCCCCATGTGACCAGCCATAAGGCCTTGTGGTGTGTCATCTAGGACACTTGTCCCATTGTTTCAAACTTGTCTTCCACTACATAGTTTATATCACCAACTAGTTTACTATTACATGCAAAACTCACCAAATGCATCCTCCCTCCTCCTCTTGAGCGACCAAGAACAGGTCCCAAACACCTATTTCATCCAACTTTTCACTAAATTATTGATCATAGATTAAAGATCTTGAAGCCCTAGTCTTTTTGTTGATTTATTACACTCAAACAACACATAAATCTCATCATTTCTAAGGTGTTCTATTTGAAATATTATAGAGTATTTTTAAAGACTTCCAAGGTGTCAAGTGGCTATGAATTTCAAGGTTTTACAAATTATTTTGGTGGTCAAAGATTTGGGCAAAATATTTGAAAGAAAGGGTGCAAATGTTGTGGTAAAAATCTAGGTTTAATGGTCCATTGATCTTGTTTTTCTTGTTCATCCACTTTTGTAAGGAAACCAATCACCCCCTTTTCATTTCATTTTCATTTTCATTTATGTAATTTTATATATCTTGATATATTTGAATATTATATAAGTTATTATGCTAGGTTAGGCTTGGTACATAGCTTAGAAAACAATAAAAACACTAAAGGACTAGACATGCAACAGTTGTTTCTGATCAGGGGTAAAAATGTAATAAACTAATTTTATCAGTGAACTTTGGACATAAACTAAAAATATATAGATGTAGGTCTATGTCTTGTGGTCATTTTCCCGGGTGGTGCATCCTGTGACGACAACCGATGATTAAACTAAAAATGTTTTCGTGAAACATGTCAAATTCTGAGTTACAGATTTGTAACCTATAAAAGTCATATTTTCTGGACATAACCTGTTAATACAAATATCGCCTAAAAACGTTATTTATATTTTACGATCTTTGCTAAGTTTTGTTAACGACAAAGTGTAAACTTTAGTTTTTAGTAAAACATGATTATAGTTTAAATTTTGCTTAAACTAGACTTTATCTCATTTGCTACACTTACATATTAAACATAAACATTGTTATATTTCTAAATATAGAATATATAACATGACATCATGACATGCATGATGAGCATTTACGGAAAGATTTCTTAGTTGACTATCCATAATGTTTCTTACACATTTAGAAGGTTTCTCACTCAGTCTATTGTGTATTGACTAGAACAAACATGATTTGACATTGCTTTATATGGAAAGATTTCTTGTAGTCTTTGACTGTTAGACCTGGCGGAACCCTTGGGGTACAAGGGCGGAACCCTTGTTTTGGTTCCGCCGGATCCGCCAGTCTGCTGGTTTGGTTGGCTATAAATACCAAGCCACTTGCAAGAAATCACCCATCACTTTAAGTCATACTTTTCATATAAACTCTCAGTTATCTCATCTAACTCAGTAGCAACTCACTTGTGTGATTCTCTATGTAGAAAGGAAGTTCACAAGTTCATCCGAGAAGTTACAAGTGTAACACCCCAACCCGGAAAGGGCTAAAGTGTAACATTATGGAGTCAAATCAGAACACAAGCGAAATGGAGATACATTTCTAATAAAAAGTTTACAAAGGGTTACAAAGGAAAACTAAACAAAGTACAAACTACAAAAGGGCAACAATACTTAACTAAGCCCAAATACAATATACTATGCCCAACATCAAATGCTTCTAATTATCTCTAAGTCCAGCCAGTAGCTAATCAGGTTGAAGTCTTCTAAGCCCAAAATAAGATCTCTCCATCCATAACAAGCTTCTACTAAACCTGCCGCATAAGAAAAGAAATGCGGCTGAGCTTACAAAACTCAGAACAGATATGAAGCAAACAGAGCACATCAAAGTAATAAGATAATCGAAGGAATACGAATGAGTTTACATATGGTGTCACATGGCTATATCAAAGGATTGTCAAGGTTAAGTATGAAAGGTTACCAAAGTTGAGTATCAAAGGTTGTCAAAGTTATGTGTCAAAGATTATCAAGTATCAAAGATTTATCAAAGTTAAGTATCAAAGGATTTAAAGTTAAGTGTCAAAGGATTTAAAGTTAAGTGTCAAAGGATTCAGTATTTAACACCAGGCACAATCGATATACAATCCAATCCAATAGTAACCCAATATGGAGTGATCAACTCCCAATATGTGAGGGGTTGTAATGCACGCATACCCAGTCACCAAACAATGTAATATATAACCATGTAGTCAATATAGTAGTCTCAATCAATCAATCAAATCTAGGATGCATTCATACGCCCCTACAGGCCAATCATAAGCATAGCAGTTGTCGATAACAAAATCAGGGACGACGTGGTGCATCTCTCCAACCACGCTAGAGTACATAACATTGGTGCATCAATGCTATGGTTGTGGCTACTCCACAACAAGTAACACCTGGGTAAATACTGAAGGGTCATGTAGTCAAGGTTCAATATCAAAGTTCAATATCAAAGGTCCAATATCCAAAGGGGTCAATATCAAAGGATCAATATCAAAGGGTCAATCAAAGGATCAATATCAAAGGATCAATGTCAATGGGTCAAATTGAAAGGTCAATGTCAAGGTTCCAATCCACGAGGTTCACTATTCCAAGTTCCAACGTCCCAAAGTTCATGATCAAAGGGTCATAATAGGAGTTTAAACAAAAGTTCATTTTTGTAGGTTCCCATCACTTGCTTAAGAAGGTTCGTAGTACAATCCCATTTAAAAAGGTTTATAACAAGGGTTCATTTAGAAAAGATCTTCCAAAAGATAACACTTATAAAAAATTGATCTTTAATAAAGGTTTGCATAAAATGTTCTTTAAAATGGTCTTTATGAATTTATAAAAAATCCCATAGATAAGTGATCTTAAATCATATTAAAAGTGCCGTTATAAAATAGTTTCTCCTTTAAATGTTTGCATATCATAATTAAGAAAAGAAATTTCACCTCCTGTTATATTATCCCAAAAAGTATCCAAAGTCTATCAAAGGTAGTTAAGGTTACAAAAGGTTATCGAACGGATCATAAGAGTTCAAACGAGTAACAATAGGATCGCAAATACCGGTGAAGCTCATCAATCATAGAGCCAAGTACGAAGGATCATAATCAAGATCAAACGGAATCATAATGCGATAATAAATCAAAGACAAAGTCAAGAGAGAGGAAGTGTGCACTCTTACAGAAAGTGTACGGAATATCTGTACCTTTGCCGAGTCCAAACAAACCGAGACCAAACGAAAGGAGAATGGTCATTCCCGCTTCACCGAACCTAGAAGAGAGTGGATACGAATCAAAAATAGTTCAAATCACGTAAGTTACCTCTTTTAGTTATCTTTCCATTTTTAGTAACTTTCCATATTTAGCAGCTTTCTATTTTAGGTAACTTTCCATATTTAGTATCCTTCCAAATTAAATAATTTTCTGAATTCAGTATTTTTCCAAATTAATAACTATCATAATTTAGGGTTATCATTTAGTAACATTAAGGGTTAATTATGACAATTTCATAATTTAGGCTTTAAAATGCAAGTTACCAAGTTTAGAGGTTAATATGTCATTTTAACAAGATTTAGGGTTAAATGTGAAAACCACCAAGGTTTAGGGTTAAAAATGCAAATTTAGGATTTTTAGTACTTTGAATACGTAATATAATTGCATGCATGTTCAACTTTCGCTAAACCAAAACGTAACGTGTTTTTACTTTGTATCGAACCCGAAAATCGACTCGATATTATTTATAATGATTCAAGCTTACAATTCTCATATAAACGTGTGACATATAAGGATGATGCATGATTATTTCGGCATCAGTTAATATACAAGTTCATAGTTTTCAAGTTCTTTTTATTAAGTTGCTAGTTAACAAAACATAATTTGCAAATATTATGACGTCAAGTTCATGTAATTTTAATAAGTTGCGATTATCTCGATATATATAAAACGTAAAGGATTCTTGTAGGCTAAACAAGACTTGATCCAAGAGAGAAGAAAACACACTTGACTTTATATATTAGCGGGACTTATTATCATGTTCCATGTGGCGATAAATCTCTTTTGGCAACACTCTTTAATATCTATAAAAGCAAGAAAGAAACTTAAATAACGAGCAGCCACCATCACAGATTACACGAGTCTAACAGGCAAGGGTTGATCACGTTTTTAAACTTCTTTTGACCACCAATACTCACGCATAATCACACCTTCTTTATCCCATTCGAATGTAATTCAGGTCGTGGTTCACTTTTGTTTTAAAAATTATTCGAACCAAACAAACGTTTTCCAAGCTCTTTATCAATCGATTTATATGTTAGGTTGATAACAGTTTAGTCGAGCCAAGATCATCCAAACTAGTCAAATATACATGCAATATTTTAGTCGATTAACAGGTTTGGTTTTCATTATAATATGTGACATACGATCATGATTTTTTTTTTGTGATCTTTTAAAACGTTAAAAGCATGCAGTCGATTAGATGGTATACAGCATGATCGAAAAGAAACAATCAAAAGGAAATCGAACAAGGATGGGATACACTTTACCCTCGTAGCGTGATAAACGAAGAACACAACACGAGACCGAATACCCATGAATCACCAGTCGAGCCAAGTATAACCGAACACCCTTGAACTAAAAGTAATACCCATGTACACCAAGCCTTAGTTAAATCATGAATTCCCACGATCAAAGCTTCCACAAAACATCACAAATAAACTTTCTTGGACCCCTCTTGGATCGAACAGAAAAGGAGAAAGGAAGATAGTCGATACTTTGCTTTTAGATATTTTAAGGTTTGGAGAGTTATGTGAATTTTGAGTAAATGAAATTGGTGTGGGTCGTTTATGATAAACGAGACAGAAAAGGCAAGTTGTAAATCATGAATTTATTGATTGGTGATTGATTGAGTCTATTAGTTGTGATTGATAAGGTGATGGAGATAATGATCACCCAAAATTAAGGAGTGATGGTTGAGATGTTTATCACAATTAAAGTTTCCATATCTTGAAATAGAGTATACAAAATAAAATGTAACTTGGCTCATGCAACCATTTTAACGTGTGACATAGTTAAGTTTACTTAGGTTGTGTTATTTTCTTTATTCGTATAGTTTAGGTTCCCCACGTTTTCAAAAATTTAATCCATAACGTATAGTATACATATTGAGTTAGGTCGTATCGCACGATAATCGTTTTTGATTTGGGGCTTGTTTGGTAACCGTACACTTTTCTTTAAAATTTCAAATTGGATGGCATTTTAGTAATTTAAATGTGAAGTGAAAATGTGGGTTTTACAACAAGTTTCAACTCAACGTTGCAAGACTTGTTAGACTTCCATTGTGTAAACTCATATAGTTTATACTTCATTTGTATATTGTTAAGAAGTGATCAGTTAGTATTTTATTTCTCAGAATACATTAAGTGATAGGAGTGGTTATACCTTGTAAAAGAACTCGACATCTAGCTTAGTGTCGGAAATAGAGAATAGGCGATGTTAGGATGGTTCTACCTTGAACTAGGACCCGGTATTTAGCTTTGTACCGGATAAAGTGTAAGCGACGATTGTAAGGGTTTCTCCACCGGTACAACTTGAAATCGAACACTTTTGTTTTGACACTTTCATCATAGAATTCTCTAAACTAGAAAATGAATCTAAACATTTAAGTAACATGGACCTAAAAGCAATCTTTAACAATGAACCATCAAAATCTGTTGAGAACAATTTTGAAAAGGAAATCATATTAGAAGATAAAATGTCTAGACTTGAGAGTAATGTTGAAATTGACCTAGAATGCAAAATATGTCAAGACTAAAAACATGAAATTAAAAGAGAAAATGAAAAAGGAAAAATGTTAGTTAAATTTGAAGAAAGTTCAAAATCCCTTGAAAGATTACTGAAAAGCCAAAAGGCATTTAGAGATAAAACCGGATTAGGATTTAACTTAAATGAACCTTCAACAAGTAAAACAAAGCAAGTTAAGTTTGTTAAGCCTAGAAGAGAAATTTAGAAGTAACTCCATCTCTAATAGAGAGTTACGATAAATGGATTAAGGATATCATGTTCCATGCTTTTATATGTTTGTCTAACCTCCTTGGATTCACGAGTATTTGAGTTTCCAAGCTTTCCTACAAGTCAAGATAAAACGCTTAATGATTATCTTCATGATAGTTTCTCTATGGAACTTAAAAGGTATGCATTATTTCTACTTATCTATTGATTAACACATGCTTTTAGCTTAAGATTCATCGTGTATAGAACTAGTAGTCCATAGCTTTAGTTGTTCTTTCGTTAGTAAGTTATAACGAGGATTGGATCCTCTGTAGTTAAAGGATTTCCACATAACAATGAATGGGAGACATAAGGTGCATCGTTTCACTTAACCTTCGGACATAGAAAACTGGAACTCTTGAGTGAGTCTCACTAAATACTTTTCTACAAGTGAGGTAACTAAGAATCTTCTAAGTGATAAGGTAACCAACACTTTTATGATGCTTGCAAATTCAATAAATAAAATACTCCTGTTGTGAAACAACGGACCTAGTAGCACAATAAGAACAATAAACAAGAAAATGTAAAAGAGTATGGAAGATAAGATATAACTTATTATTGGTGTGTCTTCACATTACATTAGGTGCCTCTATTTATAGGGACCTTAACATGAATGATATTAAGTACAATGATGTAGGTTACAAGGCTAATCATACAAATGGAGGTTACACATTAGGGGATATAAATGTGATGATTAAGGTGTACAATCAATATAATAAATATATTCACAACATTCCCCCTTGATTGTACATCATTAAAATACGCTTTGGATACCGCCTCATTAAAACCTTGCTAGGAAAAAACCCAGTGGGAGAAAAACCATAGCTAAGGGAAAAAGAGTGCAGTGCATATTATTCCCCCTCATAATCACTTCACTTGAGCTCACTGAAACGCCGCATTCCGATGTCATATACCAATTTTTTAAATGTTGAGGTAGAGAGTGCCTTGATAAATAAATCTGCTAGATTGTCGCTTGAACGAATCTTTTGAACAATAATATCACCATTCTTAACCAAAAACATTCTCGACTTGCTTCAAGGGTGGCTAAAATTTCTGCATTATTAGTTGAAGTGGCTACGATTGTTTGCTTTACGGAACGCCATGAAATTGTAGTATTGCCATGTATGAATACATAACCAGTTTGAGACCGACTAATATGGGGGTCAGACCTGTATCTTGCATCTACATATCCAACTAAATTTGAATTTGATGGGTTAGTGAAATATAAACCCATATCCTTTATACCTTAAAGATACTGAAATATATGTTTTACTCCTTTTGAGGATTTTGCCTCGTTAAAATCTTACTAGATAAAACCCAGTGGGACAAAATTCTAATGAAGGAAAAAGAGTACATAGCTCCTTTATACGCTTGGGGATGTTGCCTCATTAAAAACCTTGCCGGAAAACCCTGCGGGGACAAAACAATGGTCAAGGGAGAAAGAGTGCAACGCGTATCTTCTCTCTCCCTGATGATTACATCACTTAATCTCATTGAGTCAGTAAAATGCACATTGAAGTGTTTTGATAGAATCACGTGAATAAATATTCTCTACATGTTATTTTCATATCCATTTTAAGGATTAACGTACATCATACGTCTCATTCAAGTACATCATCGAACTTCACAAGTTATTCATTGCAAACACAATTAATTCAATTGATGTATCATATCATGTATGACCATTAGCGAGAATCATAAATGTTTAATAAATATTTTAGTATGACACTTTAAATCGATATTGTGATCATCATCTTTATAAATCAAGGTGGTCTTTTACACATCATGTGACCTCATAAACATGAGTCTCATTTATCCGTTTAAGGATAGCTAGCATATTTCTTTAGTTTTTATGATGCACAAAGTTTATCTTTAAGATGTACAATTTGTAAATTAAGACACACTTTGTCTTTTGTTTCAATTCAATTTTTATGTATTCAATCACTTTTACAATCAAAAAACATATTGTATGAAACTTAAACCATATCCAAGATCTCTTAATAAAGTTTCATACGCAAACATGGCACAGTACTATACGTTAAGGTGATTATTATACATATGCCGAAAACGTGATTAGTTCAATACAATTAAAAACTATTCTCGAGAAATTTTCTTATATGCTTTAACATAAAAAAAAATCACTAGCATGCTCCATGCATTTTATATGCTATAATGAAATCTTAAAATCACATGAGCTATATTCATTAACTTTTAGAAGCATATCAATTACTATTATATTGCTAGACTTAAATACATTATTTGATCCACCACATGAGAACATGTCTCCTTATGATCATTTTCATGTCTTTACGAATATATTGTGTGCAATTAGTCATGCCTTAAATACAAAGTTTCAATACTTTAATTTCGCTTCCTCATAAAGACTAACGCATATCCAATAATTTACACATTCATATGTACGGACTTCAAGTCCCAGTAACCATGTCTCGTCACAAGAGACTTCATTCTTTCATTAATTCTTTGCGTCTTTACATCCTTTGGCCACTCATTTATTCATTTGCACTTTCTGCAGGTATGCTTCCCTGATCCTCGCCATGAAGCGCTATCTTATATATAATCATTTCCATGCTCATTATCATATACAATAGTACTATCGATGTCGATTTATTACTTTTCGATTCCACACTTTGCTAGACATAATATATCATTTATTGAGATCTCATAGTTTTTCATGAACCCGGGTTTTTTCAATAATCTTCATGTCTAGTGTCTCTTGACTATTATGGGGTCTTTATTACCTCGATTCGATTCGGCCATCTTAGTTTTCTTGCTCCAGTTTATATATTCATTCGAGGACCTTTTATTTGGAATCGATTAGTCTATCACGTTGCACACGTACCATAGGCTTACTACCAATCATTGGTTTTACTGCTGGGACACACATTGTAATCGGAGCAATAGCAGCGTAATATGATCTAGTCACTTTCTTTAGGTCACTAAACATGTCTAGCATTTACTAGATCTGGAATGTTATTTGTCCCTTGAACTTTAAGTTCATATTCATTAGTGTGAGGATCAAAATTTAAATCATAATTCATTCCATATCCCTCGTTGCTCATTCTCTCCCCCTGAATGAATTATCCATTTTAATATCCCATTGTTGTGCGTTGTAGTGGATTTACTATAAGAAATGTGGCATAATTACAAAATATCACATAGGAAATATGGTTTGTGACCAAAAACCATTCTAATGGGGAGGATTCATTACAAATTGTTGGCAAGATGCGAATTCATATGTCATAAAATGCCCCATAAACTAAAAATTTTGTTCTCACAATATTATTGGCTTTGCAATCAGCTGAAGCCGTTTTATAAATATTTCAACAAAAGCAATTCGTGTATGAACATGGGCTACTTTTAATTTCAACACTTATTCCAATAGTTGCCCAATACTTTGAAGTATTCACCACCAATCTCAATAATTTAATTTGGAAAGTCGTGATCGCATTTTATAAGTCGAGCCATTAATCACGCTAACCTTTAGTTGCGTCTTTGATGATCATTTTGACGATGCATCGATTTTAAAAACTCAAAATGATCCACATGACGGATGTATAGGCCTACATACATCTCCTTTATATTCTTTCTAAAACTTCATAGGATAAAGTTCTTACTTTAATATGTGGTGATATATGAACCTTCATTCATTGAGAACAATCAAATCTATCTTAAGAAACTTATGATTTCTCTATACTTTTCGCATCATTATTGACCCGAGATGGTCCAACTGGTCATGCCAATTACTACAATAATCTTGGCTCATAAACTTATACTTTATGACCACGTGTGCTTTAACTGCACCTTATTATATGGAGAGCACATATTTCACCCATTAGCTCTTTTATGTCTTTTACAAAATTTAACGTGATATTCACATTGGATTATAACATTATCAAATAATAAAGCAAAATCTATACTAGTAAAATATGCCATTAATCAATTGATTGAGTGTGTTACATGGAAACAACATAAATAAGACATCTTACTTTTATAGTAAACTGAATATATAGTAAACTGAATATCACAACATATATAGTAAACTGAATATCACAACATAAATAAGACATCTTACTTTTATATTTAATAGCTCCGTTATTCTTTGTCAATCTTGACTACAATATTGCAAAATTCACAATAGTGATTTACTTATATAGGAAACCTTACAAGAAAAAATGCTCATATTTTACTTTTACTATCATGTCAAGCAAGTTACACATATATAAGCAATAGCATACAGAGAGATATAGCTTCAACTTATACGTAACCATAATAATCATAAAATCAAACTTGATAAAGATATATCTTGCAAAAGCACCAAGTTCAGCTACAATATTGATATTATATTAACATGCACATGTTTAATTCGTCACCTATTTATAAACTACATTTTTGACAAATTATTTATTGTTAAATTCATATCAAGATGATGATAATTTGTATATTATCCGATCAGTAGTTATCCTTATCACACAGACTAAGATACATTCAAAATTGCATAAAAGTTAATTAACCATACACCAATGCTTGACCTTGTAAATGAACTGAGATAAACATTTGTAACCAAAACAGATGACAAATGCAAAGAAATAACACAACATATAGTTGATTAAAAATCATTCACTTCAATAAGCTTACTTATTCACTATTCAATATGAATCATGTTGATGCTCAACTATATTATACCAAATATGTAACTTTATATATGTCACTTAAGTTGTCATATAGTATCTCATTAAAATTTCATTATTTTGTAAATTAGTTTCAAAACTTTAGTCGTTTTATACATGTATAACGGACAGAATTAAATCAACTCTAAATTTAACATAAAATATAATGATTAGGCGACATATATCCTGTATGACATGTTCATGACCAAAATAAAAATATTGTTTTAAGGAATGTTTTGAAATATTTAATGAAAACAGGATCAACAAGATAATAATCATAACAACTTAACGAGATAAAAATCACATAGACTAGGATACAAAGTGAAATATATCTATCATTGCATAGATCGTCATCTCCTTCGTGTAACGATACCAAAATCACGTTTAACCTTCCAGTTATGTACCAATCTCGATATGCAAGTATTTAAGTAAACTTCATAAGTTATCTCTTAGTGCTTGTAACCTTTTGACTTTTTGGCATTTTGTTATTAAGATATATTCTTTAAAAAAAACACTTCATAAAAGCATACCATTGTTAAAAAGAGTGAATTTGATCAAGAATCGGTTGTATACTTCAGGGATCAAGCCTTTAAAGGGGTAATTTAAACTTTCAAGGCCATCTAAGTTGCATTCTATTGGATTATCCGTTATATATTGTATGCACAAAAAATATAATAGGAGTATGTTACAATGATCGTATTATTTATCTTTTTATAACATTATTAATCTAAAGGCTAAAACAAATCATAACTCGATGGTTGTTATTCAAGCACAAAAAAAGTATAATGCTTTGCCGACATTGGTCTAAAACAATTACTTTAAAACCCGGCCATTGCCATAGAGAAACTGAATATTATTTATCTACCCAACCTCTAATTTCACCTTCAGGTTCATAAAAATATGATTTTGTTACATGGGTTTTGCAAGAAAACAGTAGCCAAACAAAACCCATATTTTAGAATTGCAATATAATGTAATATTATATCTAAAACAATTAAACAGTCACCAAATTCACTTCAATTTCAAAAGTATTAAACTTTGTCACATGGGTTATGCTAGAAAACACTAAGCAGGTAAAATGGTAAAACCCATGTTTTTAGAATTGCGATAAATTGTACACATTATGAAACACATTAAAAAAATGGGAAAATTACTTATTAAGAGAAAAACACAGTAAAATCCACCCCAAGCACAAGATCCGGTGAATAACCGAGATTGAATGCAAGTACTTTTATTCGTTTACAAACCTAATGATAAAACGCGAGTTGTGAGCAATAAAAAGCCCACCGATATGAAAATTACTTTTTTACAAACCTAATGATAAAAGAAAATTTTAGGAAAAAGAAAAATATTTTTTTAGACTTTTTATTTATTTATTATTAATTAAAAACTAATTATAAACTGTTTAAACTAATTTAAATTATAACAAATAGAAAATGAACAGTAAAACTTATAAAACTTTTTCTAAAAATTCTTTACATTATCAGTTAACTAATAAAAATATAAAAGTGCTAAAAATATTAATAATAAGCTGAAAAATAAGCTATTAAGCAAAATAAGCTTAAATGTAACTAATGCTAGTATATAAATAACTAGGGGGAAATAAAACACTAACACTACTATGGGGCAGATGGTGCTCAGCTTTGGTTTGGTTTTACCCTTAGGAACCAACAGGTCCAGTGTTCGAATCCCACACTACACCCTTTTTGCAAATTATTTTTCTTTTTGATTTTTCTTTTACAAAAACATTCTAACAACAAATATAAACAACTTTTATAAAGACAATATTTTTAAAACTTAAAAATAAGCAGATTGGTGGCTTATTAGCTCCACAGTTTAGCAAAATAAGCACAAATGAGATTTTGAAACTTAGAAAAGATAACACAAGACTACAAACTGAGCACAGAGGCTAAAATAAGCTAGAAGTAAGTGAGATAGGTGTAAATCAAGCCAAAGAAAAGAGAAAAGCTCTGAGAATGAGTTTATAAGTTCAAATAAGCAATCCAAACCCACTGATGACCAAACAGACCTCACAGGCATTTTGAAGGCTTATTTCAGCTTATCCATTAAGCTTTAAAGCACAACAGAAGCCTGGAACCCTTAACTTGGGCTTATAAGCTTTCCAAAAATCTAAATAACCAAACCTAAGGTCCAATAACAAGCTCCAAAGGAGCTTGTGAAATCCAGTGTTTGTCCAGGTCCATGTGGCACAGGGCACTATTTGGAAAACAAGCACAAAGAAGCACTAAAATAAGCTGTAAAAAATTTATTAAAAATAAAATAAAAATATTACATGAAACACCAGCTGGCAAATAACAATTACCCAAAATCTTAGAAGCTAACTCTAAACAATGAGATCAAGAAAATTCACCCAAGATTGGTAAAACTGACAAAGAGAGAAATTTTTGACTTTTTACATGAACATCTATTTTGACTTTGGTGGATTTTAATATGATTCTAATGACTGATTAAGTAGTTTTAAGCTATACTAAGATTGATTTAAGCTTTGGTGTCAACTAATGAACTATTGTGAATGATTAATGAACCTAAATTCCCATCAGTTAACAAAGGAATGAGATAAAAAACTAATTTTGACTTTTAAACAAAAGGTGCCTGGTTTTTAAGCTTTAACTAACCTATTAGGATCCTAAGTGATCTGTTTGAACCAAAAACCACAGCTGAAACAGTCTTGAACACAGATAATCATATAAATCCAAACACTCTTTTATGTAAAACTGATTTGAGATTCTAAAGGTTTTAGTGAGACAGAACCTAATGCAATAATCCTAATGTGACTTATACACTATAATGAGTATGACTGAACTGAAATGACCTTTAACTAAGCAGTATGATAGGCTTATATGAGAAATCATGTAGGGTGACCACAAAATACCAATACAAGTAATCTTGAACACAAGAACACAAATTCTGGCAAACAATTAACTACACACTTAAGTTAACTAATGTGACAACCGTGATTTTAGCAGGTTAGTTTGACTAATAGTCTCTAGTTGTTTAACTTTGTTTGGTGTGAATTAAGTGTTTTATGTGATATATGTGTGAGATATGTATGATATAGTTATGATAAGTATGAGTGTGGCACTAAATCTCTTTGCGTGTAAGGTTGTTGTTATGATTTGAGTGGTGTTGAGTTTGGGTAAGATCATTTTGAACACTGATGAGGTGAAAAGTGTACCCATTTTAGGGGGTCATTTAAGCCCTAATTCGTGTTAATATGATCAAATATTGCCCTAAATCGTTCCTTTTGTCATTTTAGGTACTTTTGAGAAGAATTCTGGAAAACACCTCATTTTGGACGTTTTTGGAGCATAAAGTGAAGAAAACGACAAAGTCTCAAAAGAATGCTGGAAATCCTTCCTGACGGCGTCAGAGTCACAAGGTGACGCCGTCAGCCAACCAAGACAAAGGAGTGGATTCTGACTATACGTGACGCCCTAAGAAGAAAATGTGAAAATAATACCTGACGGCGTCAGGTGTTATGGATCCTAGGCCGTCAGGTGTTAAGTTAAAGAGAGACGGCCCAGCTCAGTTTTGTACGTGACGGCGTCAGAGATGGATCTAGGTGATCCGAGAACCCTAATGGCGGCGAGCTGACGGCGTCAGAGCCTATAACCTGACGCCGTCAGAGTGTATTTTCTATATATACTTTTCTATTTTTCATTCATTAGTGTGCAACTTTTTGGGAACAAACCCTAGACGATTTTGTCAGCTTTTTCAAGGGTTTTTCACCCTTGATTCTTCCATGTTCAATTAAAGATAAGTCTCCATTCAAATTAATCAATATGTCTATGTGTTGGTTAATTATATCTTATGCTTGTCTTTCAATTAACATGCTAGGCTAGATTTATCTTGTGTTTGCTTAGATCTAATGAAACCTAACTATTGATTATTGGTTGTTGGTGTGTTATTAATTGTATTGGATGATTGTTTATCGATGTTAGGCTTAAGAAAACTGGCTAACCTCCTATACGGTAACTTGCTTGAATGTCTTAAGAAACATGAACCAATGCGTACTAGGAGTGAAGTAGGAGCTTCTTAGCCGGCTCGACATAGGAGTGAAGTAGGAACTTATTGAGTTGGGGAAGTACGTACGCCACCCCACGAATGGTATTAAGGAATACACCCATCATCCACGCAATTAATACACACTAATCAACCGGTAAAAGATAGTTAGGGAGTAAGGAAATCTAAGTAAACACTCTTGTCTCCATATAAGTTTCACAACCTTTTATTTTCTTGTTATTTTATTTTAATTGCATTTGTAGTTTTTGGGTTAGTTGACTAGCAACTAATTCCGCCCACTCCTTCAAACCCGAGATTTTACTTGCTTTCATAAAATATAAAAAATACAAACATAATCTTCCCTCACCCTTAGACCTAATTAGAGTAGCTTTTCATACCTAACGAACACTATTCCCTGTGGAGAACGATCAATCCCCCGTACTTACCACTACACTATACTACATCGGTCAGGTACACTGCCTGGTAGGGTTGTAAGCCTCTTGAGATCCCTCGAGAGGTAAAACCTGTTGTAAGGTTGCAAAACCACGCATCAAACACCTTTGTGGTGTGGAAATGAGTTGTATAGTTTTGGTGTTTCGTAGTTTTTGCGTAACAAGTCTTCGTTCAAGTGTTTGGACGTTAGTAAGTTACGAGGAGATGGTTTTTATGAGTTGTGTTTATAAAGAGTGTGGAAATCTATTTTTGGAAACTTTGTTTTGAAAATGATTAATTTCCGGTTCGTAAATTTAAGGTTTAACGCGAAAGGCGTTAGGTTTCGATATGGGAATACATAAAATATGAAAAGTATGGGGTTTTGAGTGTAATAAATAAATTTAAATTAAGAAAAAATAAAAATATATATGTATTCTAAAAATCAGCCCAAAGGGGTGTTTTAAGGGAAAGAGGAAACCAAATTGTACTCCAATTACAATTCTAACTTAAGGTAATTATCCACTAATAATATAAATACAAAATAAAGACTCCCAAACCTATTTTTCCTGCATAATTAGTCGATCCCCAAGAGAAGAGAAAAAGAAAAATTAGGGTTTTGCTCTTGAAGCCAAAAATCAAGCGTAAGGTATACTTTTAATACTAGTTTTCATTCAATTAATGTTTTATTGTTATAATTCATGTAATATAAATTATGATGGAATTAGGGTTTATATACTTCTGTAGTTTTATGATGTAAAACATGTTAAGATCATTAATTGATAATGGCATGAGGATTGGTTAAGCGAATTGAGCGTACAACACGTTAGTTTGCAAGTTAGGGTTTGGACAGAAAGTTAGGGCTGTAAAGATACGAGGTTAGTTAATAGATGGTAATGAGTTAGATCACTAATTTTAACTCTAAATTGTAGTTCAAAGAAAGAGCTTTCCAGAAAGTCCGACCACGACTGATTTCGAGGTCGGGAAGTTAGTCTGTTGATTTTTATGAGATAAGGTGTCAAAGCTCTTAAACCGGGATAGAATTTGGGTAAAAGTTTGATGGTGATTTGTGGGTGAAAAAGTGTTATTAGGGTTATCCCTTCTGGGGAAGTTAAGTTTTAGGTTATGTTAGACTCCCACGAAAAGGATTCACGATAAAAAGTTGTAGAAGTATTTTTATAAAATCAAAACTTTTTGGTGTGCGTTCAGATCCGAATCTGGATAGTTGACAAGTTTGATTTTCTTATGGGTATTTGTGTGTGTTATTAGACCATGGGCTACTGGGATTAGCTTGTATGCTTATGAGAGACCATGGGGAATTTTTGGTGTAAGTTTTTAAGCTTGTATGGTTATTATTTTATGTGGGTGAATGTACCCTAAAATTCTGCGTTTTTTTTTAAATTATAAGTGCAAGGGATTTAGTGAGTATTATTGGTTGTTGGTGTTTAGTATGGAGTCTAGGAGATCCATGGTGGATCATATGAACCTTAGACATCCATCATATGAGTATTGCATGGGTTATAGCTTTTAGCTTGGCCATGTGTAACGTGAATTTATTTGTGTTGTTTAGATTTGTGATTGTTATTTGTTGGAAGCTGCAGAGTTAAGGTGAGTTCATAGTCCCATACTTTTTACTTTGTTTTAAACTTGGGATGGGAATGATGCTTGTCTTAAATGATTTGAGTTACTGTGATTATGTGTGGTTTAAAAGCTTGGACTTATAATGTTATCGTATGTATGCTATATGTGATGGTTATTATGATGTGATGGTTATATGTTGTGATTATCGTGTATTATCGGGAATTATCAGGCATGCATATCAGAGACTCAATTGGGAGGATGCTTTGTCCTGTTGCTCGCGTATGCGACCTAATTGATGTCTATATTGGAGCGGGGGACACGTTCCGTCCCATTGGTTGCCCTTATCGTGTGTGAATACATGTTAGCTTATATGATAACTTTAATTATTCGTCCAGCTATATTTTATGATCACAGTGAACTGGTTGCCTTGAGAGTGTATGTGTGTCTTAAACCTATGAATCTCACCAACATTATGTTGACGTTTTAAGCATCATTTTCAGGTGAGCATTCAAAGTATAAGATAGAAGGAAGCGACTAGAAGAGACTTTAGTTGCATTTGAGAATGAATTATCTGCGTGTTTGAATTTGTATTCGTTTGACTTTGTTGAAGATACCTTTGGATTATGGTTTGGTTATTTTATTTTGGGGTATTGTTACAACACTTTGTGTTTGTACTTTGCTCTATTTTATGTGCATGTAGTATTTCTCTATTTAGAAACCAGGTGTTGTGATGATATCCATGAAGTTACACACTCGCGTTTCCGCCTTGGCGAGGTGTGACAAGTAAATAAGCTTAAAATCACAGAAAAGGACTAAATATAAGAAATGATAAGCTATACTACAGTAGAATAAAAAAAGAACTTGAGAAATTGCTGACAAATGGATCCTGTGAGCATCCACACCAAGAACACAGTACTCAATCATTTCCTAAAGCCTCCCCTGAGGTTCTAAAACCATGAGAATCCATAGTCCACCATGCTCCATACTATCTTTCATTGTCTCCACTAATTTTTTTAGTTTTCTTGATTTTTCATGTATTTTTGGTATTTTTGAATTTTAAAGACTAACACTGTTTTTAATACTTAAGAAGCTTATAAAAGCTTATTGATGACTTAAGTAAGCTTAAATAACCAATAAACAACAACTTTGATCAATATAAAAGCTAACAAGAAATTTTCACTAAAATTAGCATAAACAGGATTTGGACTGAAAACATGATATGATAGTTGAAATAGGTTTCAAATACACCAAAGAGACTTAATACAACAATTTTTATCTAAGAATTACACTGAAAAAGGAGAACTAATTAAATCGACATGAGAAAACTAAAACTACACTATACTAGCTACTCACTCTTTCTTCTCTCTCATTTTCTTGACTTATAGGGTTTCTTGGGGTCCTCTGATCCTTTCCCATCATGTTCTGACCATTGGATAAAGATAAAATGATCTCCACCCTTGAATTGGGTTTTTGGCGCCAAATTGGATTTTTGTCAGTTGGGGTTGAGTAAAGGGTTGAAGATGCATTAAATGAGGTTTGGTTTGTAGTGTTGGTGGAGGGGAACAAGGAGTGGGAGGTTGGCAGGTTTTGGTGAGAGTGAGAGGGATTTGCAAGCAAGTGGTGGAGTGAGGTGGAATGAGGGAGTAATAACGGGGGTGTTTGTTTGACTTATATTGACCGGGGGTGTTGGGTTGGTTAGTATTTTTTGGGTTTGGTTGGGCCTGGTGAGTGTATTGAGCCAGGGGATGTGGTAAAGGATTGGTGGTGTTGGGTTTTATTAGTGGGCTAGGTAAAAATAATATGGTCCGTTTGTTTTAGCTTGTTTAACCATAAGGACCATTTATGTAATATGCTGAAAAATGAGGGGGTGGGTTTGACAACTTCTCCAAAGTTATTCCAAGGGTGATAAGTGCCAAGTTTGAATTTACAAAGGACCCTAATTGAATATTTTCCATTTTTAAATATCCAGGGACCATTTCTGCCAAATTGTAAACTCGAGGGGCCATTTTTGCCAATTGATGAAAATTATACTCCAAGGACCACAAATGTCATTTCCTGATTCCTGGGGGACTGTTGTTAACTTTTCTTCAAAATAAATCTTCCAGGGACCAATTCTGACAATTTTTGAAAGTTCAGGGACTGATTCTGCCAATTCTGCAAACTTTGCTTATTTTTCGTTTGTTCTCAATCCTTTGTACCTGAAACACATAAAAACACAATCCAAGGATATTTGCAGTATTTTATGACATATCTGTGTTTTTTCAGTCGTTTTTATAGTTTAAGTGGGTATAAAATGATGAGTATTTACACTCATCAATCCCCCACACTAAACTATTGCATAGTCCCTAGCAATCCAATCATATGAAGTAATGAAAAGATACCAAGTTACCAAGATCATCCCATTTTGACTTTTTATTAAGTACAAGAAATTAAATAAGACAGAAATATATAACATGCTTGATATACAAAAATGGCATTCTGGAACGGGATTCACGCAAACTGGGTGTCTCAAGGGAATAGTAAGCATCATCCTCTTTTTTATACTCCCAATTAAGTTTAAAAACCCTTGCGTAAATGTTTTTGTAAAATGCTAACACTACTTATACTAGTAATCTATGTAAGCCGAGACTTAACTTTTTACTCCCACCGTTTATCAAGTTAGGTGTGTGTGCTAATTTTCAAAAGTTTGACCACAAAAATCGACACTCATTATGGTTGTTATTTACTTAAGTTCAATCCTAACCCATCGGGAACCTCGAAAATTTAAGAATCAAAAAGGCCTTTTCCATGTAGCAGCTTTCTTCTCGGCACATCCCAAACCAGTTGGTTTTAGGTGACCAGGCTTTTGATAACCCACAGAGACTAGTATCGGAATTGGCGGGATTTCGAATCAAAGATTTTTGATATTCCTCGACAAGTTAAAATTAAAAGTAAATAGATAACAACAAGCGATCATTTAGAGATTAAAGACGCAAAGATGAGATCACTCCATGTGGCGACTTTCTTCTCAGCTTGTCCTTTTAGCCGAAGCTTAGGAGGCTAGGTTTTTACACCCTTGAGAATAGTATCGGAGCTTTCGGGGTCTTTCGAAATCAACAATCTCTAAATTACCGCTTAATCTTTATACAAAATCAACGAATACTAGTTCTACTTTCGATTTAGATTTAAGAAAAAGCAAGTTTCATTTATTTATTTATTTTAATTCTATTCAACACATCTTTTTCATTTCGATTTTCTCATTTTTTTATTATTATTATATTTTTTTCATCATTTTTTTTCTTTTCTTTACACTTTTCTTCATCATTTTTTTTAACATAACATACTTTATTTTCACTTTTGCATCATTCAGCGATTTTACTCACTTTCATTTTGCAATATTATTCAATTTTACAAAAAGTATGCTTGTTCCAAAATTTAAATAAAAATTGGAACTAGTACTCTATATTAACGTTGCATAAAAATTTGTTTAAATAACAAAACGATTTTAATGTTCAAAAGTTTTAAAACCAGCACGTATTAAGATCAGATTAGGAGCTACTGGGAGAAAAAGCCATATATTACTGATATAAGCTCTAAAGAGAACCAACTACTCTACGCTTAGCATTTTCATTTGACCAAATCGTAAAAACTTAGTCTAATAGTTAAGGAAGCAGCCAGATCAACACTCTGGCAGAGTCAGGATTCCCCTTGTTCTAGCCTAATCAAGACTAAACAACTTTATTCTATTTTAT